>PVJA010012523.1:0-51799 GCA_004027025.1 Myocastor coypus | reverse complement strand
GGGAGGGGAGAGAGAAGGGGGAGGAGGAGGGGGAATGAGGACGGGAGGAGGAGGAGGATGCGGAGGACAGGAGGTTCCAGAAGCAGTCAGAGCCTGGGCTGCAGAGCCACACCATCCTAGCGCTCTCACGTTCCCTCACAGCTAGGAAATTAAAAAGTGTTACCGCCGAGGAAGGTGTGAGTCTCGCATTTTCTTGTGGTTAAAACTGCCAGGTGTCCGCCGCAGTCTGTGGTCTTTTCTTCTGGGCTTCTGAGCAGATGGCCTCAAGCTGCTCTGCACTCAGCGGTCGTCCTGCGCCGGGGAAGAAGTTGCGGTGACAGTGTGGGATCAAAGGCTCAAAGAGGAGTGAGGCACACGTAGCTCAGCGGCGAAAGCGCCTGCGCGGCAGTGGAGAAGTCCCGAGTTCCATCCCTGGTACCACAAGGGAAAACGCTAGAGATACAGGGGTGGGAGGGGCAGGTCAGGAGGGGAGGGAAACGAGCAGTGGGGTCTGGCTGACGCCCAGAGATGAGCGTGAGCATCGTGTCCTGCGAGCACGGACTGGTAACAATGCGCACAAGCGCCCGCGTTTCCTGATGCATAGCTCGAGCAACCTTTATTGAGAGGATTTCTTCGCCCTACTTAACACGGCTGAGGAAGCCTCAGCCCTGACAGACAGCTGGCTTTCCTGCCACGGCACTCTCCTGTGCCGCTCTGTGACGCACTTCCACCCGACGATTTTCTGAACACAGGGCCACAGCGCTCACCGGGGTCCTGCCAGCCTTGCAGGCTGGGATGGCAGAGCTCTTGGGGAGGCTTTGTGCTAGGGATGCTCTCTTTAGGTGGTGTTATCCTACACTACTTTCCTCGTATTTTATTGTCATGCCGTATCGTTGTTAAGCTTTCCACAAGTAAAAATCATAAGCCCTACCTTCTATAGTCATCTCCCTTTGTTAGCAGGGACTTTATTCATGAGAACTGTAAATATTAATAGATACAGCAAAACCGATCTGCTTACCAGGATAAATATCCCACCAGGAAGAGAAATTTTACATGAATAAGCGATTTGTGATCCATTTTCCATTGTGACTGGAACTCCTTCGGTGGCTCCCCTCGCTCCCTGTGCCTTGGTGATAATTTAGCGCAATTTTAAATAATATGCCTTGGCTCTTGTCCTTATAAGTGAAAGGCTATCCAAATGCAAATGCTCACTTCTGAGCCTGGGTGTGGTGACGCACGCCTGCACTTCCAGCTCTTGGAAGGCTCTAAACGGGTGGATCCCTACGAGTCCGATCTAGTAGTGAGACCCTGAACACCCTGTAGAGCTTTCTCTAAGATACAAAAATAAATAAATAAATAAATAAATAAATAAATAAATAAATAAATACTCATTTTTAGTAAGTTACTCTTCAGACTTCTGACACTTATTCAAACAACTATGTTTTTCAGTTTTTGGTCAGGCCATTTAAAATACACTTTTGCCTGGTAACAAGTTTAAAAACTGAGACAATACTTCATAAGACCCACACTAAGGTTCCATAAAGGCTGCCGGTAATTCTGCTGCCTCACGGAAGTTTTCAGCTTCTTTCTGTGCGAGGCTGAAAGGCCTCCCCTTCAGAAACGCACTCAGTCTTTTCACCAACCTGAGCGCTACGCAGTGAAAAGCAGCCTGCTTCAGTCCCCAGGTACAGTACCTGTTGCAGAGCTGGGCCAAGACACAAGCCATGGAATTCCCACTCCGTCTCTAGCAGGAGGGGTGCTGGAGCCCGCGGAGCGCTGCGGTGCCTGGGGACCCCCGCGATCCACGCTGCTAGGCCTCAAATCTCCATCTTTCTCACGCAAGTCATGAGATCTGGGAGGCTTGCCCGTATAAATCCTTTACCTCTAGAAGGCACGGTCAACAGAAATATTAGTTTTGTGTCCATAAATGTTATTGGCAATGGACACAGGAAATGACCACATGAGCCTCTTTTCATCCTCCATGTAATTGCTGTGAGGATTCTGCAGACGCTCTTCGGAGAGAAATCAATGCCATCAATTTCTCTCGCATTTAGAGACAAAGCATGTCCCTCTCGGAAATAATGGGACTGGATAACTTCTGCTTCTCCTTTTCCTGTTCTCAGGATGCGTTATTTCTAAGTGATAAACATGGCGAATGGATTCTAGATGTCTAACTCACTGGAGCTTTGCATATTGTAAGGCTGTCTTAATTATCCTGTTGCGCTTTGGTCATGATTTTGTTTCTATTGTCTTTATATACACATTCAACTTTGTAGTGTAGATTTTCAAGGGATGCATAAGATAACTAATTTTTGAGGAATTTAGAAAAAGTTACCTAAAGGATTGAAACATGTACTATAACATTTATAGATATGCTCACATAAATGCAATTAAAAGCGGGAATGATTTATGATAGCTTTTGGCAAGTGGGTTATGAAGTTTTATTTTTAGCTTTACTCATGTAACAGAAACCTCAGAACATTTCAATGTTTTAAATTCACTTTCATGTTCCCACCGTACCTGAGCTCAAAATGAATCGTGTTTGTCGTAGCAACTTCTCAACTGTCAAATAGTTAGCTGTCTTCAAATTTATACCACATGAAGAGTAGTAATAAGTATCTTTGGTTTTTTTGTTGTTGTTGTTGTTGTTTGTTTGTTTGTTTTGTGCTAGATTAGTTTTTTAGACATTATATAGGCTAAGGTTTTGGGGCCAAAACACTGGAACCTTTGGGAAGTTCTTGTAAGATGGCTATTTTACGTAAAAAGTTTTAAGCTTTTCTTCTAGTAGTTAATGTTGGCAAGTGTGCACCCACAACTGTATGGCCCTTTGGCCCATTCCCAATACAATAACGGGAAAATGCTCCACCGACACTCCGTGAGCAGCTCACACCCCTGAGTTCGTCACTGTCCTGCGTCTCTTGCAGATCACAGGCCATCTGCCTTATCACTGTGACAGAGTCCTCGCTGCTGTGCCCTCAGATCTAAAGGCATGCACATGTTGTGAGACTGATCCTCTCCACGTTTAGTATAGCATTTCCCAAGTCTATGATTGGCTTTGTCTTCAAATTGAGCGTATTTGTGTAATGTAGGTATACACAACAGTCGGAGCCAGCGTAGGGGGCTTGCACCAGTGCCTGATGTATCCTGGTTTCTCTTTACGCCCACCCCAGCCCCACTTCCACTCCTTACTTGCAAAGCTTTGCGTTCGTTTTATCCTTCTTCTGTCATTTCTTTCTTTCCTCATTTTTCTATTTCCCCTCCTTCCTCTCTAGGAAAGGAGAGGGAAAATTTTCTTTTGAAAACTTTCTTCCACTATTCTAAGTCTATGGCATGTTTCAAAAGTTTTACTTATTTTTAACACAATAATATTTACCTATATAAACATAGTACATAGAGAGATAACAGTTTATTTAGTGCTTTACTGTGTATTGTTTCTTAGCATTGAATATTTTTATTTTCTGGTACTGGAGCTTTAACTCAGGGTCTTCATTTGGTTTTTAATTTTCAGTCAAGGTCTTTGGAAAATGCTTAGTTGCCCAGGTTGGCCTGAAAATTGTTATCCTCCTGCCTCAGCCTTCCAGAGTTCTGGCATTACAGGCCTGTGTCACCACAACCAGATTTATACACACACACACACACACACACACACACACACACATACACACATATACACATAGACATATTTTCTCCTTTTAACATCAATACCTGTATACTTTTATTTCATAGCTAAATACATAGTTTTTTCTTTCGTATGTAGATCATTCATCATTAATTTATTTTATTATATTTTATCTATCACAGTAACTAGCACATGACTTTTACCCTAATGTTATTAAGTAAGACATTTTAAACATGAATATCTCCTTATATTTCTGCATATAGTACATGAAAATAAATATTTTATATATAAAGTTTTCTTTTAAAATTGTCTGCAAGGGCTGACAAGATGGCTCAGTGGTCTAAAGCACCTCCTTAGGCAAGCTGAGTCAACCATAGGAGCTGTGGTTCAATCCCCGGCACCACATGCTGTGCAGTGCCACCCCCAGAGCAGGCTGAGCTGGCCATAATGTATGTATGTTGTATATTTATGATATACATATATATATGATATATATATATATATATATATATATATATATATATATATATGACATAATCTTTTTAGGCACCTGCCTTTCCATGCAAATGTATCTTTAATTTTCTTTTGTTTTTAACCCACTAGGGATGATCTATTTTAAGAACGATCTAGTACTATCTTTAAACATGTTGTCTTGTGTGAACCACTACATGAGCAATAAAGCCACAGTACACTGGGCCCAAATAAAGCCCTGGGTGTAATCTCTGTCTCAAGTAAGATGAAATAAGATTAAAAATAAAATTGGCCCTTTAAACTTGAATCCCCCAGGGAATTTTGTGAATCTAAGTGACTAATTCTTTTTAGGCAACTTTATTCCTTTATATAGAAAACAAAAATTGAAACTCTCACGGTTGAGTAAGTAGCCCTGGAGGACAGCGAGACACGCAGCCTGTGCTCAGGGTGCAGTACTAGGACCTGAAATAAAACTGAAAGACCTACGCTTCCTTCTGGGGTGGGTTTAGATTGAGAGCCTTCTTTCCATGTGGAAAATCAGTACTTTGCTACTGGGATGACCCAGTTCTTCAGAAATGGCTCCTGTGAGAATCAAATAAAGAAAAGCCTTCTGTTACAAAAGTGACACAGATAACACACTGCAAACAGTGCAAGGACATGTGGATCGGCTGTGGGGACGTCTCCCAGGACCGGAAATGCAAGGTGGCGTCCCAGCAGCCTTCCCCAGGTGCTCTGCCCCACGTGAAGTAAGTGCTGCCGTCAGGGCGAGAGCTTTCATCCTTTTGCTTGTTTCTATCCCTGAAGAAGGCGCAGGGTGGGCTCATGAATTCTTGAGGTTTCATGTAAATGAAAGTAAAAACTGAGTTCTATGAGGAATACTTGCATATTCTTGACATGGAAAGTTTTCTGAGAATACTGATTACCAATCATCACACATAAATTGCTCTTCTCTGACATGGTGGAGACGGTCTTTCCCAAGTCCATTGTCTTTGGGTTCCTTTGGGGGCACAGGTATAAAATAGGCAGAGCCCCACAAGTACCCGTCAAGGAGGCGGTAGTGTCCCAAACACGGACATGAAGAGAGGCCGAATGAACAGCCGGGAAAATAGGTCCTACGTAAAATGCTAGAGTTCGCTCTGTAAAGAACAAACTGATCACGAAGTGTTTCCTTTGCATACTAAAAAGGCACAGCTGATGCTGAGGTGCTGAGATGTGGGTGCTGGGACCCCCACTTCCTGGAACCTGACGCGGAAAGGGGTTGCTCAGCGGGCCTCAGCCAGAGCTCCCCACGGGTCAAGGCCATCTTGCTCGTCCACCTCCTGTTGTTAATAGCGCAGTACCTCAAAAGGGAGAAGTGCGCAGGAACGGGGTTGACGTTGTCCCTCCGTCTTTCCCAAGGTCAGAGTCAGTGCGGAACGTTACATGCAGCAGATGGGGCAGTGGGTATGCTTTGGTCTCTTTTCACATGGTCCCCAGTTTTCAGTGCTGGCGGCTCCTTCCTGGTGACTGTGTCTCATCCTCTTACCACCTCTGAATATCGCAGGCTGAGTAGGCCACCAGCGTCTACCCCTCTGCATTTCAACAGGAGCTTCCAAGGGAACGTGATTTTCAATGTGCATCACCTATGTAGTAGGGCAGTGGTTGCTGTAAAAATTAGATGAGCACAAAGCAGCAAGCTCCGGGTCCAGGCACTGGCCCTGGCGGCAGGGACTTCCTCGCTCGGGACTCACAGCTTCCGTTGTTGCTGGAAGGAGCTTCGTTTGCAGCTGGAGACACAGGTAGAGTAAGACCGATTTGCCGAGGGCAGTAGAACCTCGTGGTGGTGATGAGCCCAGGGCACGTGTGCCTGTGGGCTCTTGGCTATCACTGAAGCCTTTCCCAGGTCCCTTCACTGACCTAGAGAAGCCGAAGGAAGATGATTCAAGGCTTTATCCTCTGCTTTTCCTCTGGATTCCTGTGTCCACCACAGTGGTTGTTTGAGTCAGGGATGTCCAGGGAAACAGAACCAATAGGAGAAGGGGATGGAGGTGAGAGAGGAAGGGAGGGGAAGGGAGACAGAGACTGAGTTGGAGGCTGACAGAGAGAGAAAGGGGAGAATCAGTCAACACCGGTGTGGTGATCTTGAGCCGCGCTGCAGAAAGGAGGGAGCAGGGCCCTATTCTTAGGGTTCCTCGAGGCCTTTCGTCCTTCTTCAGGTTTTCAACTATTAAACAGGGTGGTGTCCCATTAAGAAGAGTGATCTGCTTTAGGCAAAGGCTACTGATCTAAGTGTTAGGCGCAGTAACCGCAAGCCAAACACAAAGAAAAATAAGACCAAAGACCTTCACAGCACCACCCAGACCTGAGTGTGAGCAGGCAGCTGAGCGTTGTGCCTTGCCAGCTGACGTATAAAATGCAGCACTCCTGAGACTCCCTTTATTTTCAAAGCCAATATCAGTTGGAGCTCCTGGTCCTTCCAAAGTGTCCTAACTCCACAGGCAAGTGGATAAAAGACCAGGGAAGAAAGCGTCAAAGTGCATAAAGAGATGTGAGCTGAAAAGGAGCATCTTAACTAGAATTTTGTGGTCTGCTGCATAGTCCTTCGTATTTTCTTTCTGTGAATTCTCAAGTGCAGAAGTTCATGTTTGCCTCAGTTACTTTTCTCTCCTTGCTGGGACAAAACACTCGACAGTCACAGTTCAGGAAGGAAGGCTCACAGTCCATGGAGGTTCCAGTCCACACATGGCTGGCTCCAAGGCGGGGTGCCGCATGGCAGAAGGCAGCTGCTTATGGTGGCAGAAAGCAGAAACAGCAAGGCAGGGGCCAAAGCAGAAGCGGAGCAGAGGGAAAGCCTCCCTCTCTCAGTCCCTGGCACTCTTCAGTCCTACAGCCCAGTGCAGCACTCAGACCCATAATCTCAGCACTGCCCTGTGAAGTAAGCACTGACTCTAAGAGCCCACCCCAGGGACTGCATGCCTCAGGGGAACAAGGACACACAAACCATAACACTATTTATCAATGAATTAGAAAAACAAAATTTTGTTGTTTCCTAGACATAGTGCAGTACAGTCTGTGTAGGAGAACACTAGTGCTGTTTATCTTGGTCTTTACCTCTCAAACTCACCCTTCACATCCTTTCAGGCCAAAGAGAGACACAAGGAAGAATGTTCCTGTTGGGATTTAATATTAGGCCCCTGTCCTACACCTCTCTTTTTTTTCAGATTTAATTTTAAAAATATACAAATAATAATCAAAGCTTAGTTTCTGGAAAAATCTCTCTAGTAACCTTTGGTACTATAAGATGGTTGTGGTATGTGTCTAGGGGTCCTCCAAAGCCTCATGTAGTCTGAGGGCGGCGTCTGGAATTTGTAATTGATTGCTGTGGAAGTGGGTGCTGCACCTCGCCTAGAGCAGGTGATTTGCATTACAGTGTAAGGAAGGAAGAGAAGCTAGCTGCTTGAGCTGCTGCGCTCTCTCCCTGGGCTCTTGTGCTTAGCTGCTGCCATGAGAGGTTGCCCTCTGCCATGTCCTCTCTGCCTTGGAGCCAGCTGAATATGGACTGAAACCTGCAGTGTCTATGAGTTAAATAAACGTTTCCTTCCCTCATTTTGAGTGTTGGGTATTTGCTCCAGCAATGAGAGAAGAGTAACTAAGAAGGAATTTGGTACCACAGGAGTGGGGTCGTTGCTGTGGCTAAACCTGACCATGTGGATCATGAATGTTTGGAAATGGCTTATGGGAACAGATAGATAAGATTCTGACATGTTGCCCACTTGCAAAGAGCTGGAAAAGCTTTCTGTAGGGAAGATTTTGGGCAGAGCTCAGATCAGAAGACTGACAGAAGACCTGCCTGTAAAGATCAGGCTAAGCAGGGAGATTTCTGCTGGGAAGAAGGACTGCATTGGTTGTTGGACTCCAGATCATTTGTGTTTTGATTTGGCAGAGAAGTTATCTGCATTTTGCATGTGAGTGCAACTCTGCCTGAAACTCAGTTTAAGCGTGGCAGACTGATTAATCTTTCAAAATCTATTTCAAAGCAGCCAAATATTGGGGCAGCAGCATGGCTGTCACTGGGGGCTTTTAGCCAGATTTACATTGCAAATCAAGAGCAAGGAGCCCAGTAGGAGGATTCAAAATGTGAGGTTGGCCACTAAGGAAGCACCAGTAAGATTGTGGACTGCAAAGGTAGAGCTGAGAGGATCTCCATTCCTGAGAAGGAACCAGAGAATGGAAAAGATGGCCTGAAGGCATCACAGGAGGTGGCAGGTCTCCACCCTTTGCAGCCTCACAATTGCAAAGGTCAGGGACTTTGCCTTGAGGGGAAAGCCGCTGAGGTATTTGATCTAGAACGGCAGTGGCAGCACCAGGCTCCAGAGTGGCACCATTGTGCAGAATTTTTGCCTCAGAATGAGGGTCAGAGTGTTCAGTGATCCATGGGATCAACCCCTACAGCCAAGACAGAAGGGAGCCTGGCTACTGCTCCATCTGGCAGCAGACTTGGCATCATCCGTGTGATCTTAGGTGGTTTTAGGTGCTTTCAGAATGCAAGGTTTTTGAGGTTATGAAGGCTTCCACCTACATTGCGGAAGTACCTGGGAGGCCAGGCAGTGTGCCCCTGAGAGGGCAGTGTGTGAAGTGGTGGGTGAGAAGCCTATTCAGCGGAGACTCCACAAGTTGTGAAAAGCCAGGAATGTGGATCATGCAATGATCCACATTAGCAAAGCCAGCCTGGAGAGAAGCCACGAGAGCCACATCTACCGAGAGCGCTGTAGGGGTGGAGCCATATGGAACTTACAGTTTGCCGCAGAGTGCTTCAGATGTTCCACAAGGACCTATAGGATTTGATGTTGGTCCTTCTGGGTTTTGGACTTGCGCTGGTCCCGTTGCTTGGTATCCTGCTGTTGTTGAACGTGTTTCACTGCCTTTGTCGCAGAGACCTGTGACTTGCACTTGTCAGCATTTCCGAAATTGTTGGGACTGGCGGCTCTTAGAGATGGACTCAGCTGTCTTCTACATACAGGGATGTGCATGGGTCTTCAGGGGTCCAGCATTGGAATCTTCTGGTTTGTGTCTAAGTGTCCCCGCAAAGCCTCATACAGTCATGGGGCGACTTCTAGAATTTCTAATTGATTATTGTGGGTGTGGGTGCTGCACTGCCCCTGGTGCACGTGATTTGCATTTTAATGCAAGGTAGGAAGGGAAGGTAGCTGCTTGAGCAGCTAGCTCTCCCTGGGCTCTCGCTCTTAGCTGCCGCCGTGAAAGGTTGGCCTCTGCCATGTGCATCTCTGCCTTGGAGCCAGCTGAGTGTATGGACTGAAACCTGCAGTAAGTATGACTTAAATAAACCTTTCCTTCCCTCATTTCGAGTGTCAGATATTTGTCCCAGCAGTGAGAGAAGAGTAACTAAGACAAAGATGAATTAAGTACCTTAAGATGGCCATGCGACATTTCCTTATGAAGCTGTGCTGTAGACATCAGGACAGCGGTGCAGCAGGGCGCTATCCCTCAGATGGAGACCCAGGTAGAAGCACGACCTCACGGCTGCCCACTGCCTTCTCTCTGGTAGGCCTAGGTTAGCTATGGAAGCTGAGCTCTGACATATGACCTATGTGACTCAGGGAATAGTTTCTCAAACAGCGACCTATCCATTTGTTGTGATCTCTAATTACCAAATCAGTTTATCTTTATTCCTACCACAGTGTCTCCGTCCTCCATCCAAGGGCTCCCCAGCATACTTATCAGGACTTCTGCTCAAATACCATGGAAACTGTGCTTCAAATTTCCACAGAGCACCCCCTCCCTCCAAAAAGCCCCACAAAAACATAACTTTGAAGTACTTACATGAGAATGCCATTATAAAATAAAACTGTATGGTCAATATCAGTATTTTTCTATGTGTTATTGAATATATATATATATATATATATATATATATATATATATATATATGACTATTTTGGTCGAAGCAAAAGAGTTGTTCTATGAGCAAGGGACGTAGAACCTGGCTCCTCATGTCCTCATGGTGGCTTCCCGTGGCTGACCGGTCCCACTGTTATCATATTGCTTGCGGAGTGTTCCTAGATGCTCCTGCACCTTACCTGTCTTCACAGAGTCGAACTGATTAGCCTTGCTGCCTGAGTGCCTCCATCACAGATCAAAATTTCCTAGGCACAGGAAGGCGATGTTTTTCTGTGTCAGAGCACACACATCAGAGCTTCATTCCTCCTGCCGCTGAGTGGTAGTCTCAAGAAATGCTTTCCTTTATGCAAGTAGTTTGTTTGAGAAATCAAAGTAGCTTTCTTAAATGTTCTTGTAATAAGAAATACCGAAGAAAGCGCAGGGCCGTTCGATCTTCCTGAGACTTGCTCAGGCAAGCATCTTGCAAGCAAGGGAAGTTTCCGTTTGTCGGTGAAGTCGCTGCCTAATGCACAAATTGCATGCGGAGAATCTCCCCCGCAAGTGGCGCTGCTCAAGCATTTGCGGTGTATCACAAATCCTTGTTATACAACAGGAACAACTTCTGTACACCTGAAGTAATATAAAGTTGAGTGAACTCGGATGAAACATCAAGTTAGAGGTCTAAAATTAGAATTTGGTCTTCATTTTAAAAGGCATTTTTAGTTTGAAACATTTTGATTTATTTATTGAAGTGCTACACATTTTATAGAATCTTAGTATTCTAAGGCTACCTAGTGCAGAGTTTTTAGCCCCCTCCCTGTGAGTCAGTCAGTGGTGTTTTTATAGAATAGACTGGTGCCGTCAGCACAGTGGTCCTTCGGTTGTCAGGTGAATTTTACAGCGGCAAAATAGAAAGCATCTTGGCAAGCCATCCTGAAGGAGTCCTCGCGATGCCCAAACTTTTCTCTGGTTAAAACACTACTTCAGCAACTTTCCCTAAACACAGCCACACCGGTTCTCTGGGTGTGGAGAAGAGGCTCCTGAGCTACTGAGCCCTCAGGGCCTCAGGGAAGCACAGTAGGCCTTGCGCTTTCTGGTCAGGGGCTGAGGGCCCCAAGCTGTCTCCCCTTTCCTCAATTCTCTTGCATCTTCTAGCTAGAACATACGGGGATAAAAGTGGGGCTTTGACAGGGCTATGCTAGACTCCAAAGTCCCCCCGGTGAGAGCCCTCCAGCAGGCTAGAGGAAGGCGCGGAGGCCAGCATGAGGGGCACCTCTAGTTCACACTGCAGACCACCGCAAATAGGGGGTCTCTCCAGCCCAGCTAGGTTTACTGCTTGGGGAAAGAGCAGGAAGGTGAGGTGACACAGAAGCAAGCCGTAAGGGCTCATCCTGATGTCCCCCCCCCCAGTCTCTGCCGTCTCTGCAAGGCCATATGTTAACCACGGATATGTCTTTAAAAACTAAAGCAAACACGGACTATTGTTGCTCTTTAATTGTTTTATGCCTATTAGGCAAGTGCTAACCAGGCAGAGAAAAATAATCAACATAATTAAAATTTCAACGGAAATGTATGCATAGACAGTGTTGGTTAACCAGCCACGTAGAAGTAGAGCAGGTGTCCAGTGGTAGTATTTTTACACCTCCATTTTTCGTTACATAAAATTTAGTAAGAAAATTAAAAACAATACTGGGCAACGCAATCACCGGGACAGATGATAACTAAAGGTAAACCCATGTGTGGAGGGCAAACATCACACGCTTACCCAGAATTCAGTGGAACAAGGCCATGGATTTGAAAATGATGCAGAAAACATTAGAGAAAGAAGTAAACCATATGTGCTGAAAATAAAACTGCGAATGTGGAGCTTAATTATCCATGGAATTAATTAAATGAGACTCACAGCTCTATCTAAGTGACACATTTTTGAAATTAGAGATCTACAGAAATTATCCTAGCAGCATTGGTATTGGAAAAACAACTTGCAATAAGTAGTGTTTGCATTTTCTATTCAAATAATAAATATTAAAAGAAAATGATGCAATGTTTATCTAGAAAATGTGTCTGACACATTAAATTAATAGCAAACCAACTTCTCATTTGTAAAAACCATGGGAGAATTTGCTCAAATGTTTCAGAGCTCAGAGTTTAGAATAACCCTTATTGTTTATAAAAATATTAACCTGAGGTGTTCGCCAAGTGAAAATGAGATAAATCAGAATCAGTAACCCTAAGAGAAATTTTATTATCCATGGACAGCCAGGGAGAACTAGCATCAGTTAAATAGAAAGTTGAATAAATAACTACAAAATTACTAACTGTATTACTGAAAAGCAAGACATTTAAGAACAACTTGATCAAAATTGTTTATTTAGTGAACTTTGTACACTGTTAATTTCAAAAATTAATTTCTGAAATCTAATAAATACATAATCTTGTAGCACTTCATTGTAATCACAGATAGAGCATTCTATCATAATGGAAATTTGTCTTAATCATTTCCAAGAAATTCTCACTCCATGAGAATCAAAATTCCAAAGTCTACCACCACTGAGCTTTTCTTGAACTACATATAAATGAAAAGGTGTGTTATATAATCTTTGGTTTTTGAAGACTCCTGCTATTATATATTTACTGTTATTAGGTTATTAATTATAATGTATCTCATTTTTATAATGGCCCAATTTACCCAGTCTCATGCTGGTGGCCATTGCGTTTTCTCCCTTTGTGGTTAAGGTGCAAGAGGGCGTCAGTATTTACCAACATTGCTCTCGGGGCTTCGTCCGCCCTGCTCTGGTGACATCACTGGTTGCTGCACCCTGTGTGTTGCAGAAGAGAAAGCTGCCTGCCTGAGGGACAGTCACCTAAATGTTATTCCACTCTATGGGTTGTCTTTCCATAGAGTGATTTATTTTGATGTGGAAAGGCTTTTTCATAGCATGCGACCCAGCTGCGGACTATCTGAAGTGTCTCTCTGCAGCCTGGCTTTGCTCAGGGTGCGTCTGCCCAGCTCTTCAAGTTTTCCACCTACTTTCTTTTCTTTCAATGTTTAGATCTCTGATCCATGTTGACTCGAGTTTAGTGTATGGTGATTGATGTAGGTCTGGTTTCAGCCCCTCACAGGTGGAAAGCCTGCACTGTTTCTTAGAAGCAATCTTTCTTCCAGTGAACATGTTCAGCCCCTTTGTCAAAGACAAGATGACTGAGTGTGTTTGTCATTGTGTCTGCATCTTCTAATCTGCTTCCTGGTCTGCAGGTCTGACGTCTCTGCCAGTGTCATGCTGATTTTATCACAGTAGCTTTGTAGTATAGTTTCAAGTCAAGGATTGTGATGCCTCTTTTCCTTAGCTTTGTTGTTCAGGACTTATGTCTAGAACATATAAGAAATTGAGACAATTCTTTATATGTCCATATTCAAAAGCCCAGCCTAAAATGGGCTCCTGAGAGGAACACACATTTCTCAGATGAACAAATATGAGCAGCGATTAAATATGCCAAAAAATGCTCAACACCACTGTTCATTCAAGAGATGCAAGTTGAAGTAATGCTGTGGTTCCAGTGACCCCAGAAGAGTGGTTCTCATCAGGAAATCAACCAACATCCAATGAAGGAGAGACGATGGGGAAACAGAACCCCTCTCCCCTGCTGGTGGGAGAGTGGACTGATGCAGCGCTATGGAAATCAGTGCGGAGATTCCTCAGCAAAACTGGGTTGAGAGGTCCCATTCGACCCCGCTGTTCCCCCTCAGGGCATTTTTCCAGAAGAATTAAAAACATCGTAGCAACCAATATATATGCACTCACGTTTGTAACAGCACACTTCGTAGTAGCTAAACCTTAGAAACAGCCCTAATGTCTGTCACCTGAGGAGCAGATAAAACATGACCTGGTAGCTTTTCCATAAAGGAGTACTATTTAGCTATGAATAAGGATAGACTTGAGACATTTGTAGGAAAATGGATGCAGCTAGAGACGATACCTATTAATGAAATAAATTAGACTTGCATGAGTGAACACTACATTGTTTGCCTAAGAGTAAATATGATCCCAAATGTACAATATATATTACAGGGGCTGGTGAGATAGCTCGGCTGACTAAGTACCTACGTAGGCAAACTTGGGGTCCGGGTTCGATTCCTGGCACCACATACTCACTGCCCTGCCCCTGGGCTCTCTAAACCAACCAATGAGACTAGGTATGGTGGCGAAGGGCTGTAATTTCAGTGCTGGGGACACTGGAAACAGGAGGATCACCACAAGTCTACGCTGTGTAGTGAGACCTAAATAAATAAATAAATAAATAAATAAATAAATAAGTGGTGCAATATATATTGTGGAATGGAAAGAAACTACTCAAGAGGTAATTTCAAATGAGGGAAAGAAGAAAAAGGAGGAAGTGAAATGCAAAAAATATATATGTACAATGAATACGTATGTAAATGCATACACAAAGTATATTCACACTGCTAGCTGTTATTAGCTCACTGCAAAGGCTTGTGGGCCACCATTTCTGGAGCCCTGCTCTTTTAAGAGCTGGTGCCAGCCAGACCTTGTGTGCTCTGGCACAGGGCAGGGTGCAGAACTCAGCAGTGCATGTAGGTGAGGCAGAGCGAGGCTCCCCACAGCTGACCCCTCCCCAGGAGCAGGAGAGCGTGGTCTTGAGGGAAGACTTCCGTCCTCTTCGCTGTCCTCCTGGGAGACCACAGTGCTCTCTGTGGTGCTGCCCTGGGAATCAAATGTCAGCCTGAGTTTTGACGTTGGCCAACCACAGCCATCAAAACACAAGGCATGGCATGAGTGAAGCCTGTGTGCATGCTTAATTTTAGCTTTTCAAAGTTTTCAACTTTTGTGATGCAGTTTGTTTTATCTTCAGTTTCAGCCATTCTGAGGAATGCAGTTTAGATCTCTTCATGGTTTTAGTTTACCTCTCCCCAGTGAGGGCTGAGACATAGCTTATGAAATGGAAAGTTTGCACTACGCACTGTGTTCCTCTTCTGCAATTAAGCAAAGAATCCTCATTGCAACTATCATGGAAGCACTGTCTAGCACTGAGCCACAGAGCACAGATCGCCTCTCAGAGCCGGCTTGGGATGTTCCCAAGAGGCGCATGGGCACGGGTGTTTTATGTATCTCGGGCCCATTGCAATACTAGCAAGCTAAGCACGTTGCTAGAGTGAAGAGCGCTCTGCACCGGTGCCGAGAGCCATGGGGTTCCCGCTTCAGCCTTGCTAAGGCTTGGCTTCATGAGTGTGGAGTACTTAGGGAATAATTTCATTTTAATTTGAATTCTACATTTCCCTGATAAGATAGGTCCTGAAACCACAAGAGAATACGTGGTGTTTGAAAGCACACCAAAGCAGAGAACATCTCTTCCCAGTTGTCAAAGGTTCTTTAAGGTGATATCTTTTTCTTTTCTTTTTTTTTTAATTTTTAGGGAAGGGCCTACAGGATCGGGTTCATAGTGATTTGCCAGTTTACAGCCTCCCAAGAACTGGGATTATAGGCATACACCACCCTGCCCAGCCTCAATTGCCGTCTCAGCATGCCCTGGTGGTGGGGCCCACACTGCAGGCTAGGGGATCAAACCCCTGACCCCTGGGCCTACTTGCAGGTGCTTAAATCCACTGAGGTAATTGGTTGGACCTGAGGGTGCTTTCTTTAGAAAAGTAAAATTTGGGGATGCTTTTCAATAACTGCTTAAGGAGGAAGCAAGTATTTCATTCTGATACTGGTACTCGGAGGAGTGTATTAGGAGCTGTCCCAATGGCCAATTGCTAAGCTGGTGTCTTTGGTCCCATCCTCAAACCTGTGTTTCTACATCACAGGTGACTCCCGACCTTTTTACTACGCTGGTGCACTGTCTCCCCGCTAAGGTTTCCTTTCCTGGTAGCATAGCTCACCAAGCAAAGAAACTATTCCAGTTCTACTTTCCAGTGATTCGAATGTTTCTGATAGAGTTTTGTCTTAATGATCTGTCAAGAAGGGTTAATAAAGTAGGTCACTGGGTTACTTCAGAATACTTTCTAATGTTATAGCTACAGTAACTTGAATAGCAAAATATTTCACTGTCTCACATTGTAACAATTTAGAGGCATAGAAGTAAACATAATATCAAATGCTTGTTGCCTTTGACTGGAAAACAGTATTTTTCTGGATGGTTTCCCGTAAGTTTTGTGTCCCATTTCACTGGCTGTAGTTTTATTTTACATTTGTCATCGGATATAACGGAGGCTGAGAGGGTCGCCTAGGAAAGGACAATGGGACTAGCATGAAAGAGAGCACGCGTAGCCACCATCTGTGGGCTGCTCTTTCCGTCTCTCCTATTGATCATTTCTGTGAGGGCAATTAAGTTCTTTGGAGAAGAAATTTGCTGACTCTGCATCTGTGGAGCATAGGTTCCTACATCTCTTGCTAGCACACGCTTAGACTTTAGGGATTATTCTAAAACTCCACCTGCACAGCAATGAGTGGGTTTGCTCAGGCCAGCAAGCGCTACCACCTCCTCACCACCGGTCCATCTTTCCGTGAATCACTGGCTGTTGGTCCACCCTGTCAAGTTAGCTCTTTGACAATTTGAGAAAAATGCATGAAATGACAGTTTGCATCACTTTATTTTTGGTTTGCGTTGTGAAGCAGCGCTCTCTGTCACTGTCAATACCCTCTGCAGAAACTGGAAGTCACTATCTTACACTTTTTATTCTATGTTAGGGATTGGGATTATGCCTTGCAGAGATGTTGTGTTCTATTACTTTCCTCTGAAAAGATCTTTCTAAAACAAGTGTATTTTGCCTGGGGGACGAGATGGGTACCTCAGTGAGTAGACTGACTAGGTTAGGCTTTTCAGCTTACCGCAGCAGGGCTGGGAAAAACCCAGTGCCTCTTCCCACACCTTGCGAGCTTGTTTTGACTGAACTTCCAAACTCTGCCGTCCTTGGTGAGCTTGTCTGAGCGCAGGTTGGGTGTCTAATGTAACATCTCCAGGCAGGCTCGAGCGTCTTCCTGAGTCCGTCACTCTGTCTCTAATCACACATGGTAGCCGGTAATCCTTCCAGGATCAAGGGTAGCGAGTGGGTTTCTTCACCAGTCCATTGAGCTCAGCCCTCACAGGCAATGAGACCGTGGCAGGTGTCCTCTGGGTTGCGTGGTGAGCGTGCCGCTGGGTGTCTTCAGTGACTCTCACCAGGCCCTGAATGCAGGTCATGAGCTCATGGGCACAGATTCCCCTTTGTCCCACAGCCAAGGTTCCCAGATCCCTTCTCTGAGTGCAGACGGATACTGCATCCTCAGCCCACGGTGCCATTGGGCTCCACCTGGAGTGTCCCACCACAAAAGAGTAAAACAGCATCCCCAGGTGAACAGCCAATGTAGTCATGAGCTCAGAGCTGCCACCCTCCCTTTGCTCATGGTCGCAGTCTTACTGCCTTTTACATGGTGCTCTATCACTGCTGGTGCTTGGCCATGTAGAGCCAGGCTGGGACTTTACTGTAGCTGGTGGTGAAAGTCTCTGTGCGCATAGCAATTGCATTTTCCCCTTCCTGGGTCACGTCACCCGATTAAGTGAGGCGTGCTCAGATTGGCCATGGCCAAGGGCTATCCTAAGACAGAAGCATGGCACCTTCAAAGGAAAGTCCATTTATTTCAGAGTGTTTGAGCCTTCCAGGTCCTTTTCCATTTTCTCCTTAGCTGTTTTTTGTTTTTCTTTTTCCACGTTAAGAACTGAAGTATAAAAGTCTCCCTATGTCAGTGTAGAAATAATTTACTTTTAAATTCTGTCAATTATTTGCTTCCTATATTTTAGTGCCATATATGGTGATAATAATTTTGTTTTCATGGTGCTGGAGAGATAGCTTGGCCATCTAAGCACCTGCTTGGCAAGCATAAGGACCCAGGTTCGATTCCCACTACTATGCACTATACAGGCCTGGAACCCCAGGCTCCCTACGCAGGCCCCAAATAGGGTGAGGTGTTTCACGCCCGCAGTACTAGCCCTGGGAGGTGAGACAGGCGATTCACTGTCAGTTTCAGCTGCCTAGGAAGACCCTGCACCAAAATACATAATTAAATAAAAACTTGAAAAGAATTATGCGTCCCTGATGAAGTAAACATTCATTATTATATTTTCTGTCCCAGTAACAATTATTTCCTTGGAATCATTTTCTCAGTAGCTATTTTTTGTATCTTGGGTTAAGGTTTCCATTATCAACCCTCTCAGCTCGTTACACTTTTACTTTCAACCTAGTTGTGCCTTTGACTCAAACTATATCGTAAAGAAGAGATAATTGGATTATTCCTTGTGTGCTATGTGAATCTGTTTTCCATTCGTACTATGATAGACTTTAATATCGTAACAAACAAGGTGAATTTAACTGTCTTAGCATCTTTGTTGACTGCGCCCTGTCCTCTTCTCCATGTGTCCGCCATCACCATTAGCTAATCCTGACATGCCCACCGGCCCGGAGTCGGACACCCAGATCAGTGTTCTTCCTCGCGGCTGTCCTCTGTCTTACAGTTGACTTCCCCTCAGTGACCACGCTTAGCTCATCACCAGCATCTTCACTTTACATAATTTTGCTTGTGGAGGCCTCACTTTAGCTTCAGTCAGTGAAGAAACTGCGTCCCAACCTAGCTCTGTGGAAGACCGATTAGTCTTACTTTTGTCAAATTTCAGCAACATAAATTAGAAGCCCAGCATCTGAGCTGTAGAGTAATTGCTGCGTTCACAGCCACGGTAGAATCAGGTAGGAGGAAGCGAACCACGGTCCACGGCTGTACTCTCCTGCGGGGGTCCACATCAGCATTTCCGCTCTGCTTCCCCTCCCTCTTGTCCTGGGGTCCCGGTCGCTGGGTCAGGTGCAGCAGTCCACGGAGGACGTGGTGGCTAAGGAGGAAGCCTCTGCATCTCGTTGTCTCTTGCACTGTTAGTCCTGTGCTGTGTGGAGCACCTCGGTACGCCG
Organism: Myocastor coypus; assembly: GCA_004027025.1. Taxonomy (NCBI): domain Eukaryota; kingdom Metazoa; phylum Chordata; class Mammalia; order Rodentia; family Myocastoridae; genus Myocastor; species Myocastor coypus. The sequence continues at coordinate 32,900 of PVJA010012523.1, read as the reverse complement.
ACTATGTCTCATGCTCTGTGCTCTGGCCCCGTCGTTACAGTGAGCCGTGAGCTGCTGAGCTGCCTGGCGGCCTCCGCAGTCCGAGGGGCCACTGCGCCTCACACCTCCCCCTCCTCCTTCTCTCCCAAGCTGTACGACCTGCATTCACTGGAGGACCGAAGCAGCTGTCGTGTCAGGGACGCTGCCCTTCAGCCTGCTCGGCTCTGGGGAGAGCTTCTCTGGTGAGCTCGTCGCTGCGGTTACTGCCACTCGCAACTCCAGGCTTCCCATCCTGGACGACTGTGGTCACATGTTGTTTTAACTGCTGGGATGCTCCTTTAATTTCTTATAATATATGTGAAATATACAGAATAGACAAAGAATTTGGGGCCGGTCCAGAAAATCCAGGTATAGTCATACCGAGTTTATTTACTTTATTGCTCTCTTTCCAGGGACGAGTTCTGGTTCATTTACATTCTAGTGTTTTTTATTTTTATGTTTTGTATCTCAGGGAAGGGCCCAGAGGGCGTTCAAGGTCTTACTACTAGATCGGACTCGTAGTGATCCGCCTGTTTACAGCCTCCCAAGCACTAACATTACAGGTGCCCCACCATGCCCAGTCTCAGTGGCTATCTCAGTGCACCCCGGCGACAGGGCCAACATGGCAGGCCTGGGGAGGAAACCCCCGGCCCCGTGCCTGCTTGCATTTTTTAAATTGAAAGTTGCCCAATCACAGTGATACTCAGAGGGAGCGGTGTAATCCCATTCCCGGCTCCCAGGTTGCGCTCACTGTTTGCATTGTTTATGCGACATATGCGTTACACCATGCCTGCCTTCTCTGCCGTGTGAAGGCTTCAAATCTGTTCCATTTGCTCACTCCTTCCATGGGACTGGCCAAGCGCCTCCTTAGATGCTTGGACCAAGTAGGAGCCTGCATCTGGCAGAACTTGAACTGTTTTTCGGCACAGTTCACCACTGGATGCTTATAATTCCTCCTTAGCCTCATCTCTCTTGCACAAGTCTGTCGGATGGGCCCACTGTGAGGTCACGTCCCCGGTGTGTGCAGGTCGGTGTGCACACACATATGTGGTGCTCATACCATGAAACACACCTCCCAGCTTCTGCATGGCACTGTCCCTCCTCGACCTCTTGTTCTCTGGGTGTCTTTCTGCCACACCGATGGGCTGTTTTCCCAATTTCCTGAGCTGCAGTGGCCTCCAGCGGTTATGGAGGCAAACGTAGTGAATGAGTTCGAGAAGCAAGAGATGTCATTGGCCCTTCTCAGCAGCTTCCGAGCTGTCGATATTCCCAGCTGCCCTGGCTGCAGCCGAGCGGCTTCTGCAGGGTCCATGGAGCTGACGGGGCTGGGATCAGGGCAGGCTAAACGCTGGCAAGCTCACGGCTCAGAGATGGACTTTGCTGGAGTTATCGCTCCGTAAACTGTTGCACGCCATTGACTCACTGAAAAATTTCTCAATTTTCTCTTGCTCTTTCATGGAGAAATGAATGGTCAAAGGTTCTTAATCTGCCATTCTGGAAGGACTATACACCTAAGTGCTGAGATTTAGAGGAAAATGAACAAATTAAGGCAAAATTGGGTAAAACCACCTTGAGATGAGCTGAAAAACTTCATTAATCTTGTATTTGTTTAGGAAATCTCCTCAATAGTCCGAGATAATAAACGCACAGATTGCTTCATTGGCGAATTATTTGAGACACTGTTAAAACAAACAAAAATAGCAAAAGTAAAGAAGAAACAAACAATAGCTGCAAAGAACAAAAGGAATCAAATCAGAACAGCAACCCCAGCTCAATGCAGAGCTCCATGTAAGAAATTACTTCAGGACAACTATTCATCAACACAGACTTATAAAGGCACCATAATCTCATATCAAGCTCAGCAGAGACAGCAGAGAGACAACACATAAATTCTGATCCTAACATTGAACATGTAATACAATCCTTAAATGACTGAGGAATGAATATTTGGTGTTAAATGAGAAATTCGATAACAGAAATTTGCCTCAATAACTGTTGCCAAGGAAGAAACCACAAAATCATTTAGATATAGATAATATAGAAGGATTTTAAAATGTCAATATTCATTCAAGATGAAATAACTCACAGAAACCAAGTACATAAGGCAATGTCTTTATTTGGGTAAGGCTTCTGTATGATAAAACTGGTAAATCATGATTCTTAATAGTGAAGCTTTGAAAACGCTGTTTTTCCCATATGAACCAAAGAAACGTTCTCTTGATCATTACTGACGTCTTGCTAAATGCAATGGCCGACATGAAAGGCCACAAAAATCCTCATAGATTAGCAATGGAGGAGACTGTTTGTCACTATTTGGAGATTAAAGGACTACACACAGAAAACACTTATATACACAAGATGAATTAGACAATGGTCGTAGGAATCTCTAAAAGATTTTTGACATTGAGAATAGCAATATGTATTACTAAAACCATGCTCAGAATGCTTGTTATTCTGGTCTTGTAGATGTGTGCTGCTTCTAATAAAATTTCAGTTATTGCTATATTCTCTGTCAAGTAAGTGTTCATTTTAAAAGAAAACTAAAAATGGTAATAAAAGAGAATAAGAGAGAAAGAAAAATGCAAAAAACAAAAGCATGGAAGCATTAAAGCTAGTACACCTTAGAAATGAAGTCTGAACTTACTAGCAATTCTATGTATACCAGCAGCAAAACCTTCAAAATTTTACTAGTGCTGAACTATCACACATGTAGAAATAAATCTTATAACGTATTTTCTGGGTCTCTTTGAAAAAAAAAATAAATCTTGAGAGTATTTTAAAATAGCAGTCCACAAATGGATTTATTGATGTTTTGTAGAGTTGATAGAAATGTATTACATGTACCACCTAGGATTTCATCTTCATCAAAATCTAGCTGGTTTTATTTTTATGGCTATTTAAATGTCAAGAATTTCCAGCCATTCCTGGAAAAGAGTAGAAATATGAGATTTGCTCTTCTAGAAAATAAGACATTCTATTTTCATAGTAAATTGGACACTAAAGCTTGGTGTTTTGCTTGCCAACTAGTTTAATGAAACCAGGCAGGCATCTCTGGAGAAATTCTACACACTTTGGCTGCTTGTCGTGTAGCTGAACTTGGGCTGAGAGCTGAGGACAGAGGGCATTGCTCTCATTATGATGCTGGGATGTTTTGATCTCATACAGAAAAACAAAAACTGAAAAGAAGATCGACTTACACAATCAATAAGATAAATACAAGAAAATCTTAAAAATATTATAAAGTAAGTGTTTGTGAAAGGGGAGTGCAGTACACTTTGAAAAACAAGTTTTTGATATCATTGGTCATTAGCAAAATATAGTGGAGAACCTCCATGATTTCCAGTGACATACAGTCATAATGGTTGCATTTAAAATTCTGACGAAACCAACTGTTGACAGATAGGTGAAGCCACAGAAATTCTTTCCATACAGTCATGTGGAACTAGCCAAGCCTGACAGTCGGCCATTGGCATTATCTAGCGAACAAAGCAACAACCGTGCAGTCTGAGAATCCTGAACAGGGCGCCCATGATTCCATCAGGCTACTAGACAAAGCCACTTGCAAACTTATGTCTTACCAAAGCTCCAAATTATCAAGAACTCAAGGCGATTCCCTGCATCTACCTCCTAAGGGTTAGTAACGCTCGTCTATGTTAGTTATGAATGCAGTTATGTAGGAACTCTCTGCAGACCTTTCAGCCAAGGTTGTCCTGCAGCACAAGTTACTAGAGCGCACGGAGTTACTCGTTGAGAACCATACAGGTCATGGGGCTTGAGGAAGGCTTCTGCCGTCCTGCTCTTCACCATTCCTGACTGAACGGAAGATTGCTTCCTCACTACCTGACACTTCGCACATAGGTATTTCATGGATATGCGTTTGCTGTGTGTGTGCTGCATCAGGATGCAAAGAAAAAACAACCTGAAGTTCTTGAAAATAAGGCAAAGCCACCTATAACATTCCTGCAGGCATGCTGTAGCGCGAGTTGGCCGTGTCACTCCAGGGCCAGGGAGCGATGTGCAGTAGTGGAGTCTTTGCAAATCCAGAGCGTAGTAGACTATCTTGCACAGTTTTCTGATACGTTGTCTGCTCCCTGCCTCTGTGTCCTGTCCTGTCCTGTCCTGTCCTGCTCCTCTCTGTCTGCACCTTTTATCCACCTGCGCTGTCCTGCTTCCTCGCTCGCCCATTTCTGCTCAGCCTCTGCCGTGTGTTTCCAGAGCCTTCTGTGCTTTCACTGGACACACGTGTCCTCTCTGCTTATTTTTCTAGCTTGTTTTCTTCTCAGTTCTAAACACATGCCCACTCTCCTGCTCTGCCACCCGCGTTGTCCCTGTGCAGCCTTCACACTGGCTTTGTTGAGGCCACCCCCGTGGCCGTGTCCCGGGCCTGCTCTATGCTCTCTATGTCCTCCACGTATTCTCGTCTTCTAAACTCTGCTTGGGGTTGGATGGCAGAAAGCGCACAGGATCACGCTTTCCACCTCACGTGGGCTGAGGATCCATTCACTGTCCTTTCTGACATATTTTTGGGTTTTCTTTACTATGTCTTCTCCTATACTTTTTTTTTCTTTTTTTTGGGGGGGGGACTGGGGTTCAAACTTCCGACCTTGAGCTGCCAGGCAGAGACTTGTTCTACCCAGCTATCTCTCCAGCTCTTCTCCGTACCTTTTAATTAAACAAGAAATTCACCAGCGCTTGCTCATTTATATCTTGCCTGCCTTCGTTATATTTTCTGTCTTACTTAGTTTTCCTACCTTTGGATTTTACCGGTCATGTAGGAGTGAGCTACTTAAATTTCCTTTTCTTTGATAAATTTGCAGGAAACACCTAAAAAACTTTCTGCTTCTTTTAGACCCCATACATGAGCAGTAGCAGAATTTTTCATTTTCTATTTTGCCACGGTAGATTGGGGTAAACTGTAAAGAGGCTGAGTAGGGTTGTGTTAATCCGGACGCAGGCTTACATTCTTGCATTGTCTAAGACAGGTGGTGACCTGGTGCGTGGCACAAGAGCAAGCGGCAGATCTCAGCGGCTTCCAGGAAGGAAGCCTCCTGTCTGCACACCCAGAACGCATTGACTCAAGGCATGCTCGTTGCTGTCTTCAGAACTAATGGAATGGAGAAGAAAGTGCTGACCAGGGACCTTGGCTTTGTTGTGCCCCAGAAAAGACAACGCGATGGCCAGTCCGCAGCCTAGGAGGGGTCATTTCTAGATCTCACTCAGCTGTCCTGGACCAGAATGAAACCCAGGGGGCCTGTAGAAACTGGTATAACAAAGTAACCAAAAACACAGGTGATTCAGGCAAAAGAACTTTGTCACAAAACAGTTCTTGCCCAGCTGTGTAGGCCTCTGGCAAGGCTTGTAGCGCCGGGGTCATGAGGCCCTGGCATGACTCTTCTGGGTCCCCCAAGGACTTTACTGCCCACCGCAGGAGTAACACTGTGTTGCTGTGGCCAGGCTCCAACAGCGGAGGAAGGTCGGGCCAAGAGGCGGCTCTCGCATTGCATCACGCCTGTGAAGTCAGTCTCGGAATCTGTAGCAGCTGAGATTTGTAACTGGGCCTCTCTGCACAGATTCGGACAGAGAAGATAGATCACTCACGTTCGTGCTATGGCCACAGAGGGACTCCTGCTCTGCATCCGTGTGTGCGTGTTCTGAAAAACTCGATGCTCTCAGGGCTGAGCTAAGAAAGACACTGGCAACTGCCCTGGGCTGCTTTGAAGGAAGACAACAAGGATGTTCATAACCACAACTGTAAGCCCTAGTGATTCCGAGACAAAACCAAAACCACCTATATTCAAGCAGAAAGCTTTATCTCACCGACATACAATTTCAGGATCCCTAATTTCTCATACTGAGTTTTTAATTTTGTATTCCAAGGAGAAAGAATGTTTAAAGATACATAAAACAGCAAAATAGTGCTTCAAAGTTGTCATTTTAATTTGCATCTCCAGATGTTCTTTTTTTTTTTTTTTTTTTTTTTTTTTTTTTTGTGCAGGGTCTCACTACACAGCTCAGACTCATAGTGACCCTCCTGACTTCTGCGACACAGTGCTGGGATTACAGGTACACATCGCCATGCCTGGACTCCACCACCAGCCCAGCATGCCCAGCATGTGGGGCCAGCATGGCATGCCATCCAGGAATCAAACCATGGCCCCTGTGCGCACCTAAGCAAGTGCTCGGTCTACTGAGCTGTACTGCGGCCCTCAAATGTTCCTTTTAAGTGCTGTGGTTTCCTCAGCATCCAGGCCTTCACTGATTATTTTCAAAGCTCTGAATTGTTTTTATTAGTAGAAGATATATGATATTAAAGATATGCACTTAATTAAATTCACTTTTTCAGATTTTGAAATGTACTATGATTCTTGGATAATAACACTTGTAATGAAAGAGTGAATTTAATGAAACCAAATAGAAATGTAATTATTATGCTATTAGTTTTCTGTTTTTTAAGACTAATTTCAAAGTTCCAGGTACTGTAAAGTCATCAAATGTCCTCTTGCTGTAAACTGGAAACAGCAGGACATGGCGGTTCATGTCTACAATCTCAGTGCCCTCCTGAGAAGCTCAGGCAGAGGGTGCCGTCAGAGCCCGCCCCAAGCATCTCAGTCACTTGGGGGACCTCGGCCCACAATTTTAGAAATGAAAAAAGGCGGGGCTATTACCCAGAGCAGAGTGCCCCGGACCACAACACAAAGCCAACAACTAAAAGCCAGTTATTAGATTGTAAGATGTGTCGGTGTTTATGTTAAAACTTATTTTCTCTTTTGTCACTCAAGCCTTCAGGATCAAGACTGAGATATTAACTGAGTACATTTATCAGTCCAGGGCCACTTGCAAAGCTGGGAATTCTGGGCTTTGTTTCTAAATTGCTACCTCAATACACAGAAGAATAGTTTTTGGACTGAGTTCTGTCATTCAAAAGTATAACAAAAGCACAACAAGTTATTAGTAAAATGACACCATGTGTTCTTCCCCCACAGCATTGTGTCTGTGAGGATAAATGCCCTGCAACATCAGCGGGGACCCACTAGTATTCTCGTTTCTAGAGAGGACAGCAGTGCCTGTGTGATAAACTTGTGCGCTAGAAGACACATGGGTGGAAATGGACCTGGACTTTACCATAGAGTAGTCAGCAACACAATCACTGCAAAAGCCACTCTTCCAATTGAACTCTGTGAAGGATGAAAACGACAGAAAATACCTCAGGGCTGTTGTCTCTGCCATACTCATTTACCCAGAAAACGCTGGAAAGCAGCAGCATTAAGTCAGCTTTTCTAGACTAAACAGAAAATAAGAGGCCCACTGCAACAAATAAACCTCTCTGATTTGCTAATCTAATTGCAATCAAAATGTGAATTATTCTGAAAGTGAAAATAATCTAATAAAGCTCAGGAGAACAATGAAAATTGCCAAGAAATGCTGGAGCATTGTTCCTGATGGACGTTTTGGAGACCGTTTTCATTTTGGAAACCAATAGAAATATACCGGTAGCTCTGTGGAAGTGACTATGTGCTAGAGAGGTCAGACTGAAGGTGCTACCACTCCCATGAAAGACACCCAACTTTTGAAGTAATTAAGCCTCTTCCTTTTGCTTGAAACACAATAGGATAGAGAGAAAAGAATATATCTACATCTTCATAGAGATATTTTAAGACCTTTTTAATTGGTTCTTCCTGATTTTGAAAGGAGATAGTAACATAGCGTGCTTTGAACCTTGACCCGTGAGTTAGCAAGGTTCGTCCTATTTCTAATAAATAGTGATAATTTAGAAGGCATTTTTACAAAGCATACAATGTAGAACTAGATTAGTATGATGAGGTGTAAGAGGCTTAAATCAACAGGCTCCAACATGGCCAGTTTCACCGCTAACCCACTGCAATTATGGAACGTTGGACTATGTATACATCCACTCCCTCTAGTTCAAAGAGAAGAATTATTTTTTTCTCATCATTTTTCTTCTTTCCTTACCAATATCAATTAGAAAATGTATCATGTCCACACCCTGTGCTCTGTATTACTATTGTGAGGACAATATGCAATGTGTCAATTATTGCAAAGGTACTACTAATGTGTTGCGAAACTATCATATTGATATTTCTTATTAAAAGTAATAAAAAATAAAATAAAAGAGTCTTAAAAAAAGAAAGCATTTCCCAAAGAATAAGTTTAAACATCGATGTCACAGATACTAAGAATCAACGCCTGTTAGCACCAGCACCTCCTTTTGAAGGCAGTACTGTTGACTTGGTTTTGATCTTTAGCGCTATGGAGGGGCGATTTAGCCAGTCCTGAGCATTTTGAAAGAAAACATGTTCAAATGCCTCTTTCTGGCGTAACTTTTCACAGTCTGCCAGCTTCCGTCAGTGAGTTAGAGCCTCGGACTCTTTGCCTGGTGTGGAGGAACCCAAACCGTGGGATCTCATCAATAATTCCCCTTTCAGCCCTTGACATACGATGGAGATGGCCTAATGGGGACTGTTGGTTTTATAAGCTTTGGGATGGGGAGTACATTCTTGAACATTCTGCACTCTTGAGCCATCATGAGAACTGCTGGGAAACTCACACCTTAATGCAGCCCTAGCCTCATTCCACTGGAGCTCTAATTGGTTGCAGAGAAAAGACAAAGGTGTAAGATTAATTTATACCTTTATCTTTGATCCAGTTATCAGAAGTTGATTTGTTCTTTTATTTCTTTTTAGGTAAGGGTCTATAGGGTATTCAGGGTCTCAATACTAGATTGGACTTGCAGTGATACGCCTGTAGACAGCCTCCCAAGAGCTGGGATTACAGGTGTGTGTCACCATACCCAGTCCCAATTGCTGTCACAGCATACCCTGGGGAGGGGGGGCAGGGCCGGCACAGCAGACGTGGCGCTTGAGCCCCTGACCCCTCAGCAGGGGCTTTAATCTGCTGAGCTATTTGGCAGGTCCTCATAAGTTTATTTAAAATATATTCTTACCTTTATTTCTGAGACTGTTGTTATTCATTTAATTTTATAACTTGCTAACATATTCAAATGGTTGTTTATTGATATCTCATTTTTATTCAGATATGATCATTCAGTTAGTATTATTAATCTAAAACAGTGTCATCCCAGAATCACATATGGTGTTTTGTTACTTTTCAATTTTAATTTTCATTACATTTTCTACAATAGGGCATGACAGAACAAGAGTTTCTAATTCTCAAATATGTAGTCTTTATCATTCATATTTATAAAATTATTGGATTATGAACAAATAATATTGCATGTTTTAAGCTTATACACTTTATTGAGATTTCCCATATGTCCTTAGATTTTTTTAATTCATGCAATATTCTAGATTTATTGGAAAATATTTGAATTACATAGCTGTTGTATATCTTACAATATGGACATTGATAACACCACGTGTTGTGGGGCTGCGGATGCTGCTCTAGGGCCGAGCTCCTGCTGCTGTGCCCGAGGCCCCAGCTGGGTCCGCAGCTCCACCCCTTGAAGAACAGGATCATTTGTTGGGCCATTAAATGTGTATCTATCATTTTTTCACAGTAACTTCAACCAGCATGTATAAATCTACTCCTAGTAATAATGGATTCCTTTTTTATTATACTTCAATTATATATGTGCATATGTCATGCGTATACTACTGTTATACATAGTTTACATTATTATATTATAGTAAATTAAAGTTATAGTGTAATACTAGATGAATCAGTTTTAAACTCCTGCATTATAATAAAATGCCTATTTCCTTGTTTGCATTGTTAGGCTTATTTTATTTTGTGATGAGTCTATCATGTACATGTGTGTACATACGAGAGTATATTTATGCTGTGCATGTCTATGATGAATTTATATTTTTAACTTTGCTTCGTGCAATTTTATTTTATTTTTTCTATATTTAGGACAGGGTCTATGGGTCTCACTATGCAGATCAGACTCCTAGTGATTGTCCTGTTTTCAGCCTCCCAGGCGCTGGGTTCATACGTGTGCACCACCACAGCCGTCTCAGCACGCCCCAGGGCCAGAGCCAGCAGGCAGTCCTGGGATTGAGCCCCAGCTGCCGCTTAAGCAGGCGCTTTAGTCTGCTGAGCTATCAGGCCGGTCCTCTGCGATGTTAGATGTATAGTGTTACACATTCTTGATATTTTCTAAAATGTCCTATCAGGTCCTGAGTAAGTTTATGTATGTCCGTCTAATTATATTTATTTTAATTATTGTTATTAGTTTTTGCTGCTATTCACTTTGGTTGTTTTCTCATCTATTTCTTTCTCTTGGATTTCGTGGGTGTATTTGATTGTTTTTTAAATTTGTCTGATCACCTTGAAATGCACACTCTCTTGAATGCCCTAGCAGCTACCCCAAACCTTATGGTGCCTTTGCTCTTTTCTTCCCAGTTCTCTGTTCTTGGTGTGCAGTTCTTAATTTTGCATTTCTTCTGTGTAAATACTGTCTGTCCGGAGCTGCCATTTGCGCCCAGTAGGCAGAGTCAGGAAACTTCTCTTCATTTGTGTCATTCTGTCATCTAAGAATTCCTTACATAAGAAGGAATTTAAATCATGCTGAGAACTGTAGAGGCATCAAAAAAGATCCTCAGATCCAAGCGAGTCTGAGCACACCGGCAATCCCAGCGCCAGGGGAGGCTGAGGCAGGAGGATCTTGACTTGGAGCCCAGCCTGGGCAATGTAGGCACTTGGTCAGAGGAAGCTGGTCCTTAAGGAGGAACAGAGAAGGGGCGGGGCTATCCCAGTCCCCAGGACTGAGAACAACGTCAGCGGCAGGATGCAAAGTGCCTTCCGAGTGTGTTTATAGGAGGATATGGAGAAGGCTAAGAGAGGATGCAGAACAGAACATTTATTTTCTACCATATATATAATTTTCTTTTATTTTGGAGAATAAAAGCAAGAGAAAGAAAAATAAAAGCAAAGACAGAAACAGGTAACATACAATAATATACACATTACAGAGTTTTAAAACAAGAATATCTGACCGACAGTGATGGACGTACTACCTAGTTTCATCTGAGCAACAGATTTGATGATGAAACTAGATGCTATACCCAAGCATAAACCTTATTGCTGAGAACTGACCTTGGGACCTGGGTCGTTTGGGTAAAGCCTAATGAATGGGCTGTGACGCCGGCCGCACTCCACCTGCCCACCTGGGGCGGCCCCTTCTAGTAGGGGTCTGAGCCGCACTCCCTTGGGGTGCCGTGAGGCTGTTCTGTAGGGCACTGTGGTGGCTGGCCCGTGCACTGAGGGGTGAGGACACTGTGACAAACCCTGAGCCACTTTGGCTCAGGCAGAGGACTCGCCTTCAGGAAACTCGGCGCTGGGCCCTGGCTCCGGGTCTCTTCCTGAGCCCACCCTGTGGGGCTCCAGGCCAGAATGGCTGCACACGGCGCTGGCCGATTCCTTGTTCCAGTTTCTGTTCTAGAACCTAGTCCTCCTATCTTCCCGAGCAAACGGTGACACAGGGTCTTTAGCATTAGAATCAATTCCAAACGCCTCCACGCGTTGGCTAGTTCTCACGAAGGCCACTGAACGTCGCCTCCTCTTTTACTCGCTTGCTCCGTTGCACTCTCAGCAGTGTCTAATTCCAGGTTCCAGGGCTACTCTAATCTGGCTATTCTTCCAGATAATTGGGGTTGAAGTCCACAAAGCCACGCACTACTTCCCGAAAAGCAAGCACAGGGCCAGTGCTAGCTGCTACTGCATCCAGATATCACTGGCTGATGTGGGAAATGTTTGATAAAGGTTAACTTAGCCTCGCTGCTAATTGCTCTGCACGTCAGGTCCTTGTGAGCCACAGTGTGAAACGGGGGCACCAGCCCAGTGTGGCAATCGGGAGCCCTTGTGGAAGCTGAGGGACGTGACTCTCTTCCAGGCATAGATCTTGGGCTTTCTTATCTTTAGCTTTCTTATCCTGCGGTTGCTTCTTTTTCAGTCCTTTTTTCTAAATAATGATTCCCTGGGAAGGACGTTTTTACTCTTATCTAAGAAAGAAGGGCAGGTTCTGTAAAGTGCTAGAGGCACTCTGCAGTTGGCAACAGAAAATTCAGGTCAAATAGTTGTGAAGAAATTCAAGCCTCTATTACTATGATTGATAAACCGTCACCCTGGAAATTGAGTAGAGGGTGATCGCTTCCATTATTTTTGAAAACAGGAATCAAATTTAAATAAGTCAAGATTGACTAAATTTGAGTTTCCAGTAAATTTAAAAAAAAGAAAGCGTAAAAGCATGCTATATGAAATACTTTCACAAGAAAATATAAGGGCTAGAGAGATAGCTTAGCAGATTGGGCGCCTGCCGAGGCATGCTCAGGGACTGGGGTGCGATTCTGACACCACCTGTCATGCTGGCTCCACCCCCAGGCACACTGAGCTGGCCCCTGAGTCCAGGCATGAGGGCACTTGCCTGTAATCCCAGTACTGGGCAGGCTGAGACAGGAGAGTCTCTGTGAGTCTGAGCTGCGTTGTGGGACCCTGTACTATATACATTTTTTAAAAAGAAAGAAAGAAAGAAAAAGAAAACAAAATAACACAAGACTTCAAGGGTTGCACGCTGCAAAATAGAAAGCACTTACACTTTCCTAAGAAAAACGCCTTTTGATGGCTTCGTGCTTTTGTGACCTGTGAGGTTATCATGTAAGACGGCTCACAGATGTGCTCCCAGGCATGACGGTGAGCGGCATTCCAGCGCCTACCACGGGACCTCGCGCCGGCGCACTACCCGCTCAGTCGCACAGTCGCACAGGGGCCCTCAGGACGCACCCGCTCTGCCCTGCAGCGTTGTCTCGCCGTAACCGCATAATGGCAGCGTGTGTTTTTACTGTGTTTTTTTTACGATATAACAAAAGGTATTAAAGCATACAGTAAATATCTTAATGTGAAGTCATAGAATCACCAAGCAGAGCAGCAATGCTATGTATGAAAGCGATACCTAGTAAAAATTGTATTTAGTAGGAGTAGCTATTTGATAATATGCATATTTTAACTTCTTCTGAAATGGCATTAAAGAAACATTACCCCTCAAGCGAGGCCAGGGTGACTACTTAATGTCTATGATCATGTGCTAAGATAGAGAGTGATGAATAGATAGCAGCTTTTGGTATCTCAGATATAATGGGTAATTATTTATCACACCTTGTTAGAGGAACTGTGAAATATGGCAGCATACTTATGGTGAATTGCCTGTTTTCAGATATTATGTACACTTTACCTCTTTGAATACTATAAAGTGCAGTTATAAACAAATTTCTAAAGTGTTTAACAAGAAACAAAACTTGCTGTATAGTAATATAAAATGTTTTATGCTTTCATTCACAGTAATAACATGAATATTTAGGAGTCTGTATATCAAAATGTCTTTGAAGTAGTTGTCAAACATTTGTGTTCTAGTTGTAAAATCACATTAACCATGGAAATACAGTCCCTGAGAAACTTATCTCATTACAGTTTGAAAAAGCCCAATATATTAGGAGTTTGCTTTTTGTAAGTTTGGTCCTCAGCAGCTATCTTGCACAGAGTTATCTGCACTTCCAGGGGTGTGGAGAAATTTCTTGTTTTGTTCTGTTGGAGTCCTCCACAGGCCACACGCTCCTGTGGAAGTTCTAACCAGGAGAATAGCCCTGAAGTTGCAGACATCTATATTTTAATTCCATATCAATAAAAAACTTTAAATGGTTGCTGTTATCAGATATTTCTGGTGAAGCCACAATATTGAGAGTCAGAAAAAATAAAGATAACAGATCCTTAGACCTCAGCTCTGGAAGGGGGTCCCACTGCTTAGCTAGAAGCCCAGCTTTTCACTATTTTTTCTTCTTCTTTGTTTCTCTCTCAGGAATACAACAAGTTAACACTTCCATTTGAAAAATTATTATAAAGAGAAAAAATTTTAAATATTGAAAAAATACAGAGAACTTGGTGAGATAGCTTGACGGTCCCAATGGCTGGTCTGGCAAGCACAAGAACCCAAGTTTGATCCCTGGTATGGTAGGCCATGCCATGTGTGATGACGCATCCCTGTAATCCCAGCGCTCAGAAGCCTGAGGCAGGAAGATCGCTACAAGTCTGAATTGCACAGCAAGACCCTATATCAGATTTAAAAATGCATAAAAACTTGAAAACAAAATTAAAAATTATACAGACTATCTCAATAAGATGATAGGAAGTAAAAAACTGGTTGTTGTATTATATATAGTTATCTTCAAAGTAGTTGTTCCGATTACCAGCTAAAGGCATGTGAAATCGATCACAAAAGGAGGCATTAACTGTTCCTTTCCATAAACCAATAGGAATTAGCAGCACAGCTGTCTCTCTCTCTCCCTTTTGTTTGCCTTTTTCCTCACACCAGCTGTGCTTTCCTCTCTGGCAGTTTTTCCCTTTCACTACGTCCATTGTACCTTTACGGCTTCATTTACCCTTTCAGTCTCTTATACTAGGGGAAAATTGGATGTTTTTACATGTGAGTCTGATTTATTGTACTTATGAGTATGGTTTCTAGCTGCATCCACTTGCCTTGCGTTTATCTTTCTTTACAGCTGTGTAATATTCCATGCTATAAATGCACCTCATTTTCTTTATCCATTCCTCGACTGATGGTCCTTTGGGTTGCTTCCAAGATTTAGCTATGGCAAATTGTGCTGCTGTAAACATGAACACACAGATCGCTGTGGTTTCATGTTTTCGGTTCTTTGGGGAAAAAAAAAATCAGGAAGGGGAAGAGCTGCGTTGAATGGGACTGCCAGTCCTAGCTTTTCTGAGGAATCTCCACACTGATTTCCATAGCGGTTGTAGCAGTCTATACTCTCACTATCAGTGAGAAGCGTTCCTTTTTACCCACAACCCCTCTGGCATTTGATATTGGCTGGCTTCTTGATGGTGGCCACGCTTTCTGAGGCAAGATGGAATCTCAGTGTTCTTTTAACTTGCATTTCTCAAGTGAAAATGATTCTCCAGTGGCAAAGGACTTTTTATACATTTATTTTCCATTTGTATTGCTTCATCAGAGAAGTGTATATTCATCTCAGCTGTCCGTTTCTGGATTAGGTCTTTGACTTTTGGGGTCTGATTTTTTTGTTTGCTTTAGCTCTTTATGTAGGTAGGGCTAGTGACATAGCTCAGTGGCACATGCACCTGTCTGTCAAGCACAAGGTCCTGAGTTTTATTCTCAGTGTACACCTCCCCCCTCCAAATCCTATATGTCTTATATAGCAGTCCTTTGTCTCAAGACCAATTGACTAAGTTTTATTCCCAGTTTGTGGGTTTTCTGTTTACTCTCTTGCTGATTTCTTTTGACATGCAGAAAAACTTTTCTTTCAGATGAGATCCCAATTGTTGATACTTTGGAATATTTTATGTAGTTTCATTTTTGTCCCTGAACTGTGCCTACCCTTATGTAAGCACAGCTTTCAAGATTTCTAGCTACTTTCTCTTCCGGGAGATTTAGTGTTTCTGTTTTAAGAGTTAGGTCTTTGATCTCTTTTGGCTTTAGTGCATGGTGGTAGACATAAGTCTAGTTTTAGTTTTCAACACGTGGAAAGCCAAAACCATTTATTAAACAGCCTATCTTTCTTTTCATGAACAGTTTAGCCCCTCTCTCAAATACAAGACAGCTGAGTAATACTTCCATTTCTAGGTTTCTAGGTTTTCCTAGGATTCTTGGTTCTTGCTAAGAAACTATTGTCATTTCAGCTGAAGCTGTCGCCTGTGTCCGACAGCATGGCTGTGGTTTCCGTCTCCTTCCGAGTGGAGCCTGAGGGAATGGGGCTCCTAGTCAGTGTCCTGAGGACCCAGCATTTGACCCCAGCCCTGCCACAACACAGTGCCATGACATGAGGCGGACCGTCCTGCTGTACTTTCCACCTGACTTTAATTTACGGAGCATGCGTCAGCTGCGAAGGCCCATGGGTCCGCTGCGGAGTGTCCCTGTGTGCGCAGAGCACCATGGTCTTGCTCGTCTGCTCGTCCCTGCCTGCCCACCTCTTCCTCCCTGCCTCTCCCTTTCTCCAGCAGGCCCTTCCCAGTCACCCATACAGGTTGAAAAAAATCTTAAATAATAAGTACTCAGACAAAGATCTTCTCTCTAGAATTTATAAAGAACTAAAAAATATTAGGGTCCCAGAATTTGAAGACCCATGTAGAAATGGGCAGCCACGATAAGCACACACTTTTCAGAAGAAAAAATACCAGAAGTTATTAACAAATGAAGGAAGTGCTCCTCATCACTAGACATCTGTGAAACGCAATTTAAAACAACATGGAGAAACCACCTCGCCCCAGAAAGGATGGCTATCATAAAGACATAAACCAACAACAAATGTTGGAGAGGCTGTGGGGAAAAGGAACACTTCTCCACTGCTGGTGGGAAGGCAGACGGGTGCAACCATTATGAAAATCGGTGTGAAAACTCCTTAAAAAACTAGGTCTGCAGATCCCATTCAATCCAGCTATCTTTCTCCTGGGAATCTTCTAAAAAGAACTGAAAACATCCTGTCATAGTGATATCTCTGCACCTATGTTTATAGTACAATTTGTGATTGCCAAATCTTGGAAACAACCAAAATACCCATCAGATAAAGAATGGATGAAAAACATGTTGTGTTTTTTATGCAATGGAGCATTACTCAGCTATAAAGAATGACAAACTCGAAGTCTAAGTGGATGCAATTGAAGACGTACTCATGAGTGGAATGAACCAGACCTACATGTGTAAATATCATATAGTCTACCCAGTGTAAGAACTCAAAAGAAGAAATAAAAATGGAAAGGCATAAGAAAACTAAATGAAAATCCGGAACTTAAGGACTAACAACCAGGAGACCGGAAGGAGAAAAGTTAGCAAACACGGCGGAGGCAACACCGTGCACTTCTACACACACGGCGTTTAAGACAATTGTCCCAAGAATCTCCAACTGGTTTTTGAAATTAGCAGCGTATTGGTGGAATTCTCTGACTCATTATATATGCTACCAGCTGTGAAGCAAGCAGCCACACGGAGGATCGCGCTGTGCAATGCTGGAAGCACGCTTGGAATGCCTGCCATTCTGGTCTTGTAGGTGCGTGCCGCTTCTCATGTCATATCAGTGATTGCTACACTCTCTCCCAAGTAACACTTTATTATAAAAATAGTAGTAATGACAACAGCAATCATAATAATAGTAATAATAGTAAAAGTGATAAAGAGACAAGAAAAATGCCATGGCATTATTCCACTACAATTTAGTTTATGGCTGGATTCCTAAATTTCAGTGTAAAAATGTGTAATTATTTTTTTCATAATATATGGGGATTTAAATTTAGAATATTAAGGCTTGATGGAAAATACATGTTTCATGTTATGTCTAAGGTGTTTGATATTCCAAAAGATAGTGATGTTAAGCTCAAGCAGCTGTGTTATAGGGTGATAATATCATTAAGCTTCACTTTAGAAGGTTTAACAACTTAAGTTTGCAGACCAAAAATCCAGCAAAATGGAAGGCCTGCAAGGATAGCCAGTATTTTGGCCCTGGCACTTCAAGGTCAGTGAGGACTCAGGACATAAGTGAACCTGTGCTGTAGCATTCTATAACTCAGTGGTGTCCCATATTTTCCGTTTAATGAGATTATAGGGCTACAGAGGAAAGTGATTGATGATGTATAGTGTGCCTCAGACGAGTCACCTACAGAGAACCATTCTCTCAAGAATTTTTTTTTTTTTTTTTTTTTTGTGTGTGTGTGTGTGGTACCAGGGATCAAACTCACAACCTTGCACTTGCCAGGCAAGTGCTTTTTCTACTGAGCTATCTCTCCATCTGTCTCAAGGTTTCACAGAGAGCAAATTGGTTAAGCAAGGGCCATAACTCATCTATATGACTGACACTGTGAAAAGATCTACAAACAGCTGTACATGGTTTCAGGGTAGATCCTGAGGGGATTTGACTGACCCTGTCAGATACAGAAGTTACATTTTTTGGCTATATACTTCTTGCTTTACATCAGTCTTAATCATCCAGCAGAAAAGTCTAGCCAAGAGATATAAAAGTAAAGCCATGCTAGTATACTGAGCTATAAAAGGCTGAAATCAACAACTTCTAACATTGCCATTTCTGCTGCTAACCCACTACTACTATGGACTATTGAACTACATATACAGCTACTTCCTCTTAGTTCAATGAGAAGAAAGATTTATACTAATAGTGTTTTTACAGGATACCAAGTCTACATCTTGTACTCTGAACAAATACTAGGAAGACAACAATATGCAATGTATTAATTATTGTAACTGTGCCACTAACCTGTTGTGAAACTGTTTTATTGTTATTTCTCCTCATTAAAACATAATTTTAAAAAAGAACAAGGTAAATATGCACCAATATCATGTTTAAAAAGTACATTTAAATGCACAAAAAAATTTTCAAAAAAATTGGAGGCCAGGGATTTGGCTCAGAGGCACAAATGCCTGCATGACAAGTGCAAGGCCTTGAGTTTAATCCCTGATAGCAAAAATAAAATAAAATAAGATGAGATAAAATAAAATAAAACACACAAAGAAGGGATGTCCCAGTAGCTCAGTGAATTAAAGCGCCTGCAAGCAAGCTTGGGGCCAGGATTTCAAGTCCTTGTGCCTGTCATGCTGGCCTTGCCCCCAGGGTGTGCTGGGACAATAGTGAGCCTGGATTTTGTGGTGCACATCTGTAATTCCAGATTTTGGGAGGCTGTAAACAGACAGATCACTATGAGTCTGATCTAGTGAACATCCTCAGTGAACATCCTGAACCCCGAATGCCCTTTAGCCCCTTCCTTAAAAAAAAAAAAAAAGGAAAAGAAAAAGAAAAAAAAAAAAAAAACAACAACACACACAGAACACACACAGAGACACAAAACGCACAAATGAGAATACAATAATAAATTTAAATCCCTATATTTACTAAGCTTACTCTCCATATCTGAAGAAAATACTTTTATTAATTTGTTTGTAGCTGAGTTTTGCAGTGGCTTTGATAACATCGACTCCAGCAGCCCGGTGTCCAACAGAGTAGACACAGGGAGAGGGCCTTCCGCGTCCCACTTGCTGAGAAATGTCGGCGTGTCAGCTGTGTGGTCATTCTCTGGAGATTCTATTTACACAGCTCTCTTTAAGAGACTCAAAGGAAAGTCTTTTTTGTTGGGACTTTTCTTTTGAAAGTTCTACAGAAGTGGATATACTCCACAGATGCATAGCGGGGTAGAGAACAGCTGGGGCAAACAGCAAACTCAGTAAGAATTTAAAACACAAAGCCAGAGGCAAAAAGAATAGAAATAAAAAAAAATACGTGCAATTAGGTGGCCCCAGAGACTTTGATACAGGTCCGTAGTGCTGGCACCCCAGAAGGCAGGCCTGATGCACCAAGCCTTGCAGACGCAGGCACAAAGCCTGAGCCCTGACCTCAGCTGCTGTTGGGCTTCATTCAGGAGAAAAGTGAAGCTCAGGTCAGGTGTTCGGTACTTGGCATGGGCTCAGGATGATGAGGCTTGGTTGCTTCTCGACGTAAATTGAAATGAATCTCTTTCTGTCCAAGCCAATCAAGAAGGAAATGAGGATCTACACATGAGCGCGGCCTTCGCAGTTAGGGTCGCGAAGCCATAGGTCAAACTTGAACAATAAGAGCAGCATGAACCCAGAGACCAGGGAAGGGGGCCGAGCCACGAATTCCAAGGGCGCCACGAAGGCTATGCAGTCTGAGGGTGCCTGAGCTAAGGGGACAGGGAGAGGCAAGCCATGAGACAGCTGAGACAGTCCCTCTGGCATGAACGTCATCAGAGTCTGTCCCCAAAGATCAGACACTGAGCTTACTGTGCAATGGCTGTAAAACCGATGATCTGGCTATTGCGTAGAACAGAAAGAAACGATTCCTAAAGAACTGAAGGAAAAATAGGAAAACAACACCTCCCTGAATAGAGGCTTTGTTACAGAACACAAAGAATAAAATTCAGATGGTTTTGAAGTGAAGCAGTTGCTAAATTTGGTGGTTGGAAAGCACAATAAATAAATAAATGAAATTCACCAAAAGTTTCAATAGAAAATTAAAGAAAGTCCATAGAACTTCGAGTAGCTGTGAAAGCAAAATAAAGAGAAATCTAAAGTTTCTGAGCCCTGAAGGGATAAACGAACATCTATAATATAGGTTCAGAAAGACAGAGCAGCGTGGATATCTGAAGAAATAAGAACTGCCTCTTCGCAGTGTTCCTGAAACAGCCATTCCACACACCCCCGCATCTCTATAAACACAGGCAGTGGTCATAAACAAGCCCAAGGTGGACGCAAGCTACAGAGCCGCTCCAGGACCCTGACTGATGAGGCCCAGGAAGGCCGGAAGAACGAGGCTGTGCTCTGGCCAGGGATCCAGGACCGAGGACTGCGGGCAGTGGCCCCAAGCGTGCCGGCAGCCGTGACCAGTGTGATCTAGGGCGAGGAGCACTGGAGGTGGGAGGGAGGGCAGGCGGGAGAGCAAGGGGGCATAAGAAGGGTCAGGCTGTGACCGCCCACACGATGAATGGAAGTGCTGTACACTGCAAATATATACCACCGACAAGAATCTGAAAGGTCAAGACACTGGGGCTGCACCAGAGCGGATGCTCTCCTGCAGACCCCACAAAAGCCAAAGCCCTCCAGCTGCACCCTTCAAATCTGAGCGAGCCTGAGCAAGGCCCTTGCCCCACCCAGAGCACGCTGCTGGAGGTGACAATCCTGGGCAGGGCCTTAGGTCCCCACACTGTAGGCTGCTGGCCGGCTTAGCTCCCCAAGTGCTCTGGCCACGTCACGAAGCAGTGGCACCTCACCTCCTGCCAGCTTCAACACTCCACCCCACACACTGACGTGGCACAGATCATCACAGAGTTCCTTTTACCTTTACTGATTCACCTACCTGTATGTTTAAACTTATTTTCTTTTCTAGCTTAGAATGTGCATGCAAAGAGTTTGCAAGTATAAACTAGAGAATAAGAATCAGTTGGCCCGCAAGGTAGCTCAGCAGTCTGAAGCCCCTGCTTAGGAAAAGTTAGTTAAGCTTAGGCAAATGCACAGGGACCAAGGTTTGACCCCTGGCACCACACGCAGCACCAGCCCTGCCCCCAGGTGGACTGAGCTGGCCATGAAAAAAAAAAAAAAAAAAGAAAGAATTAAGTATTGCTTCAGTTTACATGGCGTCATCAAGGGTCATGTCAGCTTAGCCACTGCCAAAAATGTCTACACAGGATTCAGACACAAGGTTTCTGTCAAGGTGTTATTGGTTCTGAACTTCCCAAAGCTTCCCTTAAAATTCAATCATATTTCTCTTGTTCTTCTCTGTCCTACCTCACAGAATCCTCTCTGCACTTCAGATCTTCAAATAACATCAGCAAAGTCCTGTCTTTGTACAGGGATCCACTGGTCTTCCTGAGAACCATCCTGTCCGAGAGGAATGAGGAAGATAGGCAAGAAGATGAGCAGGGCTGGGTGTGTGCTAGTCCCCCTGGTGGGCAAGACGAACTCGACTCACACAAGATCAATCTTTTATTCATACTTTTGCCAAGCTCTTATCACATGACACAGGGTTGCTTAGCGACTAACCAGACAGGCCCTAACTGGCCCTAACCAGCCAGGATGTTTTTCTGAGCACTGGGGCAGCTTGTTTGCTTTTGGCCCTGCGGCCCAGTCCCACCTACGCACACGTGGTCAGTTGCCTCCCTCCTGAAGCTCCCAACATCTGTGGACTGGCTTCCCTTCACTGCGACCCCTATCTTCCTCTTTCGGAATTGTTTTCCTCTCTTTGCTGTCCTTGCTCTACAGCTCACAGCCCGCTCACCATCAGAACTGCCACCTGCCTGCCTGGGAATTTGAGTGTTATTACTGAATCGGTATTTTTATTACCGAAATTAGTGTCCGAGTATTTGACTCTAATCTTCAACCATTACCACAAAAATAACAAACATGTGAAAACAAAGCAACAAGGTGCCTCCTGAAACCCCAAACTCCTCAAAAGCTGACATCACGGGCTCCGAAGTGCAGAGTTTCAGGAACAGAACTCTAAAACAAAATGGTTAAATTGTTGGAAAAACATAAAACAGCAAATGTATAAGATGTTCCCTGAGCTTAAGGAAGTAAAAGCATTGGCAAGTGTCCAGCATTCTTAAAGTACAAAAAAAAAAAAAAACCAAGATGAAAGAATAACAAGGTACAAGTGAGTACTTTAATAAATAACGAATGATTATAAAAAGGAATTAGGCAGAGGTGACGGCTATAAAAAATTCCCTTGAGAGGATGGCAGCAGAGGTGATGGCTCTGAGGAGACACTGCCGAGGCATGAAGGCCAGATTTGGGTGGGAATTCCTGTGCCCACTGACACCGAAAGCAGAAGGCACCGCAGAAAGGGGACCCCATAGCTGCCAAATGCCAAAAGCAAAACAAAATGAAGAAAACCTCCAGGAGCCATGGAAAGCTCAGGAGATAAGCAAATCAGAGTGATGCCTACCCCAGGCGCGCTGTGCCAGCAACCCGAGTGTGGGCAAGGAGGCACGCCTGCAACCCTAGCACTGGAGAGGCTGAAAACAGGAGGATCACTATGAGTCTGAGTTGCATAGTGAGATCCTGCACAAAACAGTAAAAGAAAGAAAGGAAGGAAGGAAGGAAGGAAGGAAGGAAGGAAGGAAGGAAGAAAGAAAGAAAGAAAGAAAGAAAGAAAGAAGAAAGAGAGAAAATCATGGTGATTTCTTTGTTCTAAATCTAGAAAAAAGTTGAATACTGAGGTGAATGAGGCATAGCGAACCCCAATATCCACGATCGGAAAAGATCCTCTCCATGACACAACAGCTTGGAGTGAAGGGCTTCATGCGTATCTCAGAATAACTTTCTGTCCAGAATACTACATCTTTAAAATTTCTCTTGCCCAGTTGACAGAGAAATAGATTTCTTCTCAGAAAGAGAACCTAAGAAAGCCCTCAGCCGGGCGTGGTGGCGCACGCCTGTAATCCCAGCACTCGGGAGGCTGAGGCAGGAGGATCGATGTGAGTTCGAGACCAGCCTGGGCTGCAAAAGTGAGCTTAAGGCCAGCCTGAGTGAGACCCTGTCTCAAAAAGCGAAAAAAAAAAAAAAAAAAAAAAAAAAAAAAAAAGAAAGGTAAAGGAAAAATAAAGCTTTAAAAAAAAAAAAAAAGAAAGCCCTCACCACCAAAGTAGCCGCACACAAAGCCCTCGAGAGAGTGCAGAGGTGGCAGGGCAGGGCCGGTGGCCCAGAGAGCCCAGGGGAAAGGGCATATCCAACTGGAAGAGCAGCTAAAGAGCGGGGCACCAACAATGGGTCAGCACTCGGAAATAACGAAGCGGTAGGATGCAGCAGGCACATTTCACGCTCACTCCGGCAGCACGTGCCCTAAAATCGGAAGGGTGAACGCATTGCACTGGAGACACTCCCTAATCAGAGGCATGCCTAGAAGACCATGTCACAAAGCAAATCGAACTCTGTTATCTTCTGAAATACAAGTCGTCCAAAAAGTAAAATGACCACTATTTATGAAGGGTCAAAACTTCTCTTGATGGCAGAGCCCCAAAGCAAGGATGAATAGCTATCCCAACAGCAGACTAAAATGGACTTCAAGACAAAAGCAGCCAGAAAGGAAAAAGAGGTATGTACCTCCTCACAAAAGAAGCAACCTAGCAGGAAGCGATGGCAATTGTAGATATATATGCAAAGACATCAGCACACTGCATTTCATAAAACAAAACTACTGGCCATAAAAAGCAAAATAATAGTCATAGTGCAGGACTTTCACAGAGGAGTTTCTCAAATACAAAGATCAAACAAACAGAAAGTATCAGTCAAGATGTGCCCAAATTTACCCCAGCAACAACCGAGGGACTTAACAGATACCTATGGAATTTATTCAACAACAACTGGATACAAATTGCTCGTGGAAGCTTTTCCTGAACAGACCATGTCTCAAGTCATAGACTATGCTTAAATAAATACAGAATATATGGGATGCTCTCTTGGTAGCTACTGGATCATAGTGGAAAGAAACTTCAAATCAACAAGAAACAAAACAAAACAAAAACCTCAGAACCTCTGCAGGCACTCAGAGGAAATGCATGCTTGACTAACTGGGGGTCACAAAGCCAATCGGAGAGTGAGTTGAAAAGGCCTCGGAATCAAACGACAAAGCGCCAAATGCCAAACTGACAGGATACAGGAAGGACGTTTACTGCCATGAATCCCCAGTTGGTGAGATACACTGATTGCAAAGAAGCCACACAGCGACGCATGGGAGAGTAGGAGAACAGCAAGAGATCTGAATTAAAAATTTGTAGAGGAAAACAAATTATACAGATAATACAAAAATTAATGAAATTGAGCCTAAACATGTACAAAGATCAGCAAGGCAGAGTTGCTTCTTGAAAACAAGAAACAAGACTGCTAAACCCATAGCAAACCTTACGGGGAAGTGGGAGGCCAGGTGCGGAGTTGACACAGCTTCTTTTCACCAGAATTTCAGGAAATAACTAAGGCTGTATATCTTGAGAGTCTTCCCTGGATTTTATTTATTATTTATTTATTTTTTGTCTTTTTGAGACAGGGTCTTGAGGTGTAGTTCAACCCTTGAGCTCACTTTGTAGCCCAGGCTGTTCTGGAACTCGCAAGGACCCTCCTGCCTCCGCCTCCCAAGGGGCTAGGGTTAGAGGCACGCATGCCACCATGTCCATTTTCCCTGAATTTTAAAGAGAAGAAAATGTCAAATTGATGTTTTTATATTATCCTTTTCCTGATATTAAAGCTGGATGAAAACTCACTAAATAAGGAAAGCTGCCCGCCAAGATCCGTAGTGTATGTAGATGCAAGATTCTGACCATGACGATGGCAAATTAAAACAACAAATCACTAACAGGCTCATAAATCATGGCCAAGTCAGCCAGCCTTACTCCAGGGTTACAAAGATGACTTAACCTCAAGAGTCAATGAGTGTAACCGACCACACAGACAGAAGTAAAGGTCATCACCACATCAACTGAATAGATGCAGGGAAAGACGCCGACCAACTCCACATGCATTCTTTTCCTTTTTTCCCATTTGTTTATTCAATGAAAATGTGTATAAAAACTTACAAATCTGAGAGCTCAGCTATACATAAAACAGGACGATGGGATATGCAGTTCCTAACAAATGTGCACAGCGGAGCTATTGACTACTCTCCCCTCCCTCTTCCTTCGGATCTTACTTCTGACTCCTATGTTATCATGTGAGACTCCTCTCCCATCAGCCTAGGAATACTGATGGACCTCTTTCACCATCCTCAGCCCATTGCTGTTTAAAAACAAAAGGAGAAGAACACAGATTTTTCCAAAAATAGCAGTTAGTTTTTTCTTTTTCACTTTTTAATTTTTTGAGGTGGGGTAGAAAAGCTGAGAAAAATAGGCATAGAAAGACCTTCGCCTAAGCTGATGAAAGCCACTTACGACAAAGCCACTGCCAGAGTCTTATTAAATGGCCATCACACTCGCCATCCATATTTGGTAAAGTATGCTTCAAATTTTACCAAGTGGAAAAAAAAAAAAAAGAAAAAAAAATGTGTGTGAACAGGAAAAAGTAAAGTGGAATCATCCTTACTCGCAGCCGGCACAGTCTTTTGCTCTGAAACCCTAAAATCTCAGCAAGAAGACCTTGTACATAAGCGAACCCGGCAGAGTGCTAGAAGGCAGAACCAGCAGCCCAGAGCAATGCTACTTGTGCACACCAACATAAACTCTGTGAAGAAACATCAGGAAAACAAAAACCTTAACAACTCAGATGCAGTTAACCTTGTCAAGGATACAAGAACATTCTAACAAAAACTATACGACAGAAATTGAAGAGCACATTAGAAAATGAAAAGACATTTCTGTACCTTATTCTTCAATAAATAGGCGAATATTATCAAAACTGACATATTAATGACGAAAGTGCTATTACCAAAAGTGACATATGAATTCAGTGGAATTCCAAGTAAAATTTCAAGATAATCCTTCATAGAACTAGAAAAAAGCCTGAAATCTGTAGGGAACAAGAGGTGTCTTGAAGAGCAAATCAGTCTTGAGCAGAAGAATCAAGGTAAGGAAATGTCGGATCTCGAGTTCTACTAAAACACTGCAGTGATAAAAACAGCAAGCTGCTGTGTCAGACGCACCCATGTGGACCGGCGCAATGGAACGAGGACTGGAACTGCCTTCCCGTGTCTTCAATCCTGTAATTTGAAACAGGCAAGAGAAGCCCCATGTTCTGAATGGCGCCTCGCATTTGAATCAAATCCAGCTGGATGGAAGACATAGAAAAACAGAAGCACGGTGTATTATAGAAGATAAAATAGGTGAAACTCTGGAAGATATAGGAATAGGCAAGAACTTTCTTACAAGAGTTCCAGTTGTCAAAGAAATAATAACAATAATCAACAAATTGGATTACATAACATGAAAAAGTTTCTACATAGCAAAGAAAACTCAGCAGAGTGAAGAAACACCTGCAGAATGGGAAATATAATGGGTGGGCCACACCATTGACGGGGACTACACCCAAAGTGCTCAAAAAATAGTGCCCCCCACAAAAGATCCTATCAAAAACAGGCAATTAGAGCAGACACTTCAGAGGGCCAGGGAGATAGCTCAGTGGAATAAGCGTTTGCCTGGCAAGCACAAAGTCCTGAGTTCAGTCCTTGGTACAAAACAAAACAAAACAAAAACAGAGAGAGAGAGAGAGAGAGACAGAGACAGAGACAGAGAGACAGAGACAGAGAGAGACAGAGAGAAATTAAAATAGACACTTCAGAAACTACAGATGCCAGTAAATTCATGAAAACATGTTCAATATATTATATTGTTTAGCTATCAACATTAAGAGACTAAAATGAGACTGTTACTAGTCATTTAAATATTTTTGGTGGCATTTTTTTACTTCTATACATAAATACATACTTGTACATGAAGAGAAATGACACAAATGTGCGTACCTATGAAGTTTCATTATTTGGTACGTTTTAATTATCCAGTATTATTTCATTTTGTGAATATAATAAATTCATGAGAATTTCTTTCATTTAATTCATTCATTTGTTGATAGCTACTTGGGATATTTGAAGGTGCTTGCACATGTAACACTGTATGTTTTTGTCTTTTTCAGAGCTGAGGATGGAACTCTGGTCCTTGCGCTTGCTTGGCAAGCGCTCACTCTGCTGAGCTGATCCCCAGCCTTGGCATTTTCAAAAGTATTCTGCTGCCCTTTTGGACAGACGTCTCCGAGGGCAAGGGCTGTGTAACGCGTCACGTCATGCCCGCTTCCCCTGAGAGCTGCCAGTGTCCCTGCAGTGCTTGGTCCTCTCCTTGGCAACTACCTATCGCTTACTTTTCCCTCTCCAAATTGCAAATGATATCTGTGATTTGCATATTCATTATCTGTACCCAAAACATTGGTCTCAGTCCTCTGCTCACTGTTACTGTGTGATTGGTGCTTTCGAACAGGTCTGAATAATCTGAGTCCAATTCTTCTGTCAGTTATTGACACTGCAAATCTGCTTTTACTGTATTCGCCTTGCTCTTTGAATTTACTGATGATTTTTTATGAACAGAAGTGTTTATTTTTAATGAAGACAAGTATGCAAAATTTAACTGAAATTTAATTTACTAAAAACTTTAGCACCGATTATTTGTATATTTCCTGAAGTAGGTATTCCCCAAATAGACCAAATTTTCTCCCGTTTTCCCCTAGAGCTTTAGAGCGCCCCACCTCATGAAGGCGAGGCCTTATCTGTACTTACAACATGAGACGCCTCTGAAAGCGAGGCATGGCGCGCATCTGTGGTTTCTTACGCCTCCGCAAGTGCTCAGCACCGCACTGGGGAAGGGGCCTCCTCCGCTGCAGAGACGCCCTGGCACCCACGTCTCGGCGCTGTGTGCCCTACTCCCTTCCCCATTCTGCCTCGTTCCTTCCCTTCACTTAATGTCCCTGCTGCCTCCCTAGTGCCCCACTGTGGTCGGACGAGAAGCATCCAGATGAGTGGAGCTAATTCTCCAGTCGTTTATATTCTGAGGTTTTTGTGTTTTCCCTAAAATGTTTTAGCCTTGTGGTTAATTTTTACCCCCAAGGTGAATCCTTAGATGTAGCATGTGTACCCCTTAACTTAAATCTTCCCCAGTCTCTTTCAGCAATAATTTTAGTTTTATTGTACTAGTCTGGCATTGGTTTTGTCAATTTTTTATGTAGCATTTTAAATTTTTTGATGCCATTACAAATGGTATTTTATTTTTTATTTATTTGTTTGTTTGCTTGATTGTTTCTTTTTTTTTTTTTTTTTTTTTTTTTTTTTTTTTTTTTTTTTTTTTTTTTTTTTTTTTTTTTTTTTTTTTTTTTTTTTTTTTTTTTTTTTTGTGGAACCAGGGTTCAAACTCACGACCTTGCACTTGCCCAGCAGGCACTTGTGCCTCGGAGCTAGCTCCCCAGCCCCTGCTTGATTGTTTTGCAGTACTGGGGATTGAACTCAGGACCCCGCACTTGCCAGGCAGGTGCTTATTCTACTGAGCTATCTCCTTGGCCCCACAAATGGTATTTTCAAATTAACTTTGTGGAGGCATGCTTACAAGAACCAAAATGCATCCACTGAAGTTTATGGTTCAATTAATTTTGAAAAGCTATATGTAGCCACATAATCACACTGCACTGTGGATGTAAAACGTTTTACATTTTCTCCCAATAGAGTTAATCAGTACCCACGATTCCCACCTCACGCAACCCTGAGTCAGATTTCTTTGAGTGCCGATAAATCGGATCAGATGAGGAACGTCTTCTATGTAATGGCCCCGCGCTCACGTTTTGTGTATCCCTGCTCAGCACAATGATCTTGATGCTCATGTATCCGAAAAGCACAGCGGCCATTGCGGCTTCCCAGCCGCAGTCTTAGCACCTGCACTCCGCGCTGCTTTGTACCTTCCGTGCACTCCACGCGGGCTCTGCCGTCATACCCACAGTCCACTCCTGCCTGCCTTCACGCCAGCTGGATGCAGCGAGCCGGTCACAGCTCCCCCGACTTCTCGTGACCTGCAGGCAGTTGCAGTTCTGTTTACGACCTTTGTACGGTGCCTCGTGTTCTTCCTTGCAGGATTTCTCTGTGTGTTCCCGACACAATTGCAGTGCTGCATGAGTCTGGTACGGCTTGCATTTTACCAGGTGAAGCAGATTTTGGAGAGCTTTAGAGGTCTGTATTTACAGTCTCAGTGATTCCCTATTATATGCATACAGAGATAGATATTCATATGTGTATTTATAGTGGTATTTATGTATTAAGTACACAGTCACTGAAGGGCCAGACCTTGCCTGACAACGACTACCGAAGGCATTGTGAAGCAGCGCGGGTGTACGGGCACGTTCCGAAAGGCGCATGCTGGAGAGGAGCAGCGCTCATCCTCAGCCTGCTCTGGAGGAGGGAAGAACAGCAGGAGGAACGCTACGCAGACTGTCAGGTTTTAGGATGGCTGCATGACTCAGAGACCGCGGAGGTGTGCAGAAGGTCTCTGACACATGGGTGTGAGTTTTTGGTAAAAGGAAGCAAGATTGTGTCCAAGAACTACCAACCATGGTCTCTAGACGACAGAGGGAATAAAAAAAATTAGTTTCCTTAGCGCCATTCATAGAGTTACACAATACTGACAGATTCAGAAGAGTCTTGCATTTAGCTACTCCCTTAAAGATAAAGCATATTTTATACTTAGAATCTACACAATCTGGATTTTCAATTTGGCTTCTGAAATTTGCCATAACAAGTCACATCGGGCTGCATGAGTAGCAGCGAGGATGGGGCGGGGTTGAGCGCCGCCAGCTACGCACTGCCTGGCTGCCTGCACTGCATTCACGCTGCAATTACTCTGTGACGTCACCTCGTAATGCACGTCCTTTGTAAAACAGTAGTATAGATGTGGAATTCTACTGGGCACTAGTGCGCTCTGAGCTTTCTTCCTTGAAACTATTGATCTGAAAATGTTTCCAAAAAGGATTTTGTTTTTCATTTTAAATGACTCAAGGCCTCATTTGGAGATGATCTTAGAGCATTCGTCTAAAATGAAAGCAAAGTATGGGGTAGGGTACAGAGTCATCAATTAGTTCTGCCTCAGTTCTTAAAATGAAAGATGAAATAAGGTACTCCGCAGAGAATCGTTATTCAGGAAGGAGTCAGGGCAGACACCAGCGACAAGATCGCGTGCTCCGCAGGGACTGTTGGAATTTCCCAAGGTGGGTCTGTTGGAAGGTCACACCACATCAGCTCGAGAAGCTGAGAAGTTCAGCTGAGTGGCTCAGCGGGGTGCCCGGGCCTCACTTCAGCAGCACCCTGAGCCTGTGCAGCCAGGCGGCAGGGAGATGGTGTGAGTGCTAGAGCCGCCCTAGGGCTGGCAGCCTGGGCACAGCCCAGGGAGGGAGAGCGGCTTGCTCCTCCCTCTATGTGTCCTGTTTTTGCTGTCCTCTGCCATCTTGAACTGTTGCCCCTGTCCCATGCTGCTTTGCTTTGGAGTCATCTGAGTATGGACTGAAACCTCCGAAACTGTGAGCTAAATAAAACTTGTGTTCTCCTAATTTGGGGCAATAGGTACATTGTCTTAGCCGTGAGGGAGAAGTAACCAAGATGGATACCTCAGCCGTGGTGGCTCAGGAGGAGACCTTGAGTGAAGGAGGGAGGTGGGGGGAGAGGCCCTGCATGGGGTGGGAGTGGCAGAGTCCCTGACGCTTCTGTCCTGTGAGGTTGAAGTTGATGACAGCTGACTAGGAGCGGAGGTGTATCCTCAGCACGGACCAGGGTCCGCTGCCGCATTATTCTAGAAGCCTCCAGGCTCCAGGCCTAGGGTTCCGAGCCCTCCAGCACATGATGTTGTAGTCATAGCGTCCCCGGCGCATGGCTCTTCTCCCGTCAGCCGCTTAGGTTCAGCCCTGCGTTGGAAAGAGTGCTCGGCACAGATCAATCCTACCCGGCACGTGTCCCAGCCCCGAGAGGCAAGCTGCTGACTTGTCGGGTAAGTTTTCCCCTCCAACCTGTTCATTACTCCAAATTCAAATATGCCCTGCCATATTTGTGAAGCGAGGCCCTTTCTAGGCTCTTCATGTGACAGTGCCTACGCCGCCCCACCGAATAACGGCTTCCTAATGGCCTCTCCTGACACCGAGGGCTGAATAGGAGTCAGATTGCTTTTTTCCCTCATCAGCGTGACACTAAAAATGTAGCACTGCTTCATATTTTTGAAAGAGAGAAGCTTACATGTAGCATTTTTTTAAAAAAAGCTTTTTGATGTAAATATAAATAAAATATTTCTTTTAAAAAAATTTAGCCTGTAAATTTTTAACTTGTATTATCAAATGTGTAAATTCTCTTGTGGAACATCTTTTCATAAATTCATTTCTTTAGGTTTTTCTTGAAAACGTTTTCAGTGATTCAAATGGGAAATGAAAGAGGCACAGAAGAACCCCTAGGCACAATAATCTAAGGTCAACTTGCAATAATACAAAGAATAGAAGAATCGCAAAAACAGCTTCTGCTGTCCGTCAAGGTAAATTATCAGAACACGACGCACTCTTCTCACTTAAAGCAACAAGAGCAAAAGTTCGCGTGTAGCGATGCTGTGTACGTTGCAGGCCAGCAGCCAGCACCCGGCTGTGACGGCCGAGGATGAAGTCGCAGAAGCTATGTTTAGGATTCGCACAGGTTGTTTCTTTCTTGTCTTTTTGAGACAGGGTCTCGCTTCAGGCTGGCCTTGAGCTCACTTTTGTAGCCCAGGCAGGTCTCAAACTCGCACTGATCCTCCTGCCTCAGCCTCCCAGGTGCTGGGATTACAGGCGTGCGCCACCATGTCTGGCTCTCAGGTGGGGTTCTAAGAGACCAAGGTGACAGAAAAATCCATCTGGACTCTCGTCAGCCCTAGTTGAGCAGAGAAGGGTCCAGGCGAGGACAGCAAGGCCGTGGCATGGGCAGTCCCCACTGCCGATGCCCACCAGAGCCCGGAGGAGGCGTGCGCTAAGGTTGGACCCAGGGGCTTGTGGGAGAAGCAGCGCCCCCGTTCAAACGAGGCCAGCCACACACAGAAGACATGTGCGAAGGATTTCCACCCCCGGGTACTGGAGAGAGTAAGAATTGGACTCATACTTGAAAAAAAAAAAAAGAAAATTACCAAGTACTAAAAACTGCTTTCACTTCAACAAATTAATCATTTAGCAAACCATCCAGCCAAGATATGAAAGAACTGGACTGTTCTCAAGTAATTCAACGAGGGGGCAGAGAAAGCCCTCAGGAATATTTACAGAGATAGAAACAATTTCAACACCCAATAAATTAAAATTCAAAGTGCATACCGACTATTATGACTTTTCAGGTCCATGAGATATAGAAAAATCCATCCTATGATGGGGACTAAAATCAGTCATAACAGATATTGAACAAAGAATCATCAGCAAGTACCTTATGTGACTTTTATACATTTTTATAAGTTAGAGGATAGATCGAAGATGTAAAAAAAAAAAAAAAAAAAAACATTAATGCAAAATCCTGATGGGCTCTAGCAGGCATGTGACTCGGTTGGCAGAGCGCTTGGCTAACAGGGATCGGACAACGTTTTCCTCCCTGCATCACGAGGCAACAGCAACATAGCCCAAAGGCGCTGAGGGCCCACCTGCCACGTAGGGCTATGCAGCTTCCACTGTTCACAGAAGGCACACGAAAGGATCAAGGTGACAGTAGTGTAAATGCAAGCACCGTAGGATACCGGATTTAGTGATGACCAGAGGAGGAGGAGGAGGGGGAGGAGGAGGGGGAGGGGAGGGAGGAGTGGGAGGAGGAAGAGGAAGAAGAGGAAGAAGAAGAAGAAGAAGAAGAAGAAGAAGAAGAAGAAGAAGAAGAAGAAGAAGAAGA
>PVJA010012522.1:0-51776 GCA_004027025.1 Myocastor coypus | reverse complement strand
TTTTTTTTTTTTTTTTTTTTTTTTTTGTCTTTTTGAGACAGGGTCTCGCTATGCAGTTCAGGCTGGCCTTAAGCTCCCTTTTGTAGCCCAGGCTGGTGTCGAACTCACACCGATCCTCCTGCCTCAGCCTCCCGAGTGCTGGGATTACAGGCATGAGCCACCACGCCCGGCTTTTGTTTGATCAATCTTATATACCTATATGTATTAATCGAAACTGATCTGATGATGAAAATATGTAATATAACCATTGTTAAATTTAAACAATAAAAAATTGAAAAAAAAAAATGAAATATTCAGGCCAGGCATGGTTGTGCATGCCTGTAATCTTAGCACTTGGAAGGTTGAGGCAAGAGGATCAGTGCAAGTTTGAGACCAGCCTGGGCTACAAAAATTAGCTTAAGGCCCACCTGAACTGCATAGAGACCCTGTCTCAAAAAGACAAAAGAAAGAAAGAAAGAAAGAAAGAAAGAAAGAAAGAAAGAAAGAAAGAAAGAAAGAAAGAAAGAAAAGAAAAGAAAAAACAAAAGAAAAGAAAAAATGACAATATTCAGACATGAACAGGGTCAAGAATACCACATTTGGACACAGCCATAGGAACAGACACCAATCCATCTACTGCCCACAACCCTGAGTGGGATAGGAAGGTCACATACCCCTAAAGCATCTGTAAAACACTGAAATATTGTGGAAACTTATTAGAAAGACAGTTGAAAAGAAACAAGGTATGTTCTTGAAACACTCATAAGCACCTAAGGTGTGTACACACACACACACACACACAGTAGGAATATCCCTTCCTGGGTGGGAAAATAACTCAGTGGCCTAGGCACCTGTCTGACAAGTGTAAGAACGTGGGTTCAATCCCCAGTATGCATGCTGTGCCAGTCCTGGAACCCTGGGCATGCAATGCTGGCCACTGAAGCTGGGTGTGGTGGTAAACGACTGTAATCCCTGGGCTGGGGAGGCTGAGACAGAAGGATCGCTACCAGTTCGAGCTGCATAGTAAGACCCTGTACCAATTAATTAATTAATTTAAAAAGAAACGTCTCTTCCTGTAGGCCTGACCTTCACCCCTATCTTCTAATGCAGGCTGAAGGTGATTCTACCTAACCACAGGGCCCTTGAAGCCACCACAACTTCTGAGCAAAAGCATCTTGTTATGGACAGCTGCCCCCTGCAGACAGGATATCCCCAGTGCCCACTAAAAAATAGGATGGTCTCTGGCATCCTAAGTGGGCATGACAGTGCCCTATCACTGATCTCTAACCTTCCAGCTGCCTTGTGCAAGAATCACTATGGAACCCAGTTCACAGCCAGAAGGAAAGATATGTCTGTGGTTCTGAACACTCTGGCTCTGTTTTAGGGAATGTGGAGGTCTTATGAAAGATTCCTCGAGATTTTTGCTTTCATTTAAATGTATGTATACATAACTCAACCCTAAGAACTATTACCCAAGAAGAGCCACTAAGAGGCCCCTGAAAGATGTAAGTTTTACTAGGACTAAGCAATCTGAGACAAAAACAGCCTCCTCAAACTCAAAAGGAGGAGAGGACAGAGAGGAGGTGCTCTACTCCACAACCTCATAAAACTATGGCATTGCTGCCAAGTCCACAGGATTGCTGAAGGCAAGATAGCTGAACTCTTTTTCTCCTTTCCTCTTATCCAAGCCCCCACCCTCAAATAACACTGCTCAGGGCTGCAACCAGCTGTAGCTGCCAGAAGACGGTACAGTACACACAGAGACTCTTGGACCTACATATCCTGCAGCTTGGAACTATACTAACAAAAAGTTAAGAAAAGGGGGACAGAGTAGAGGGAATAAAGGCTTAAAGATTAAAGTCACAGGCAGAGACAGACGGCTCCGTTTTTTAATAACTGAAAACACCAGTTGGGTCTGAATGTGCCCATTGTTTAGCAGAGGGGGCTGTCTATGCAAGCAGGACTGGTTGGCGACAGGACTGCCTTCCCATCTGAAGTAAGATTTACTAAAAGTGGGGAGGCTGGGGCAAACTCCAGCCCTGTTCTCTGTTTAGGTGGAGAGTAACAGCAAGGTGAAAAAGAAAAAGAAAAAGGAAAGCTAGGTGAAAAGCCAATGCTGCTGCCCTTGAAAACAAGGTTCTGCTCACGCTTCCAGGACCTCATGACCCAATCCTCACTTGTGCTCCTGCAGTGCCTCCTGCACTGGCTGCTGGGGCTGTAGACCGGTGCAATTTAGCAGTCAGAAGTGTGAAAATGCATCCCCCCTTCTGCCCAGTAATTCACTTCTAGGATCCCAGCCCCAAGAAATAATCGAACCCAGGGCAGACCTTGACGCATAAAGATATTCTGTGTGGCATTATTTACAATAGCAAGAAATTGGAAACAACCTGAATAATGCTAGAGGAAATACTTACTGTTTATTTATTTATAATCTGCCTTACTGAAAAAGGATGTAAAGCGGCTTACAAAAATACACAGAACAGAGGGAAAATACTGAAGGGGGATGCAAAGTAGTAGAAAAAAAGTATTCCTTTACATACCAAGGCCAAAGCTGGGCTGCAAATTCCTAATACACTGTAAATACCCAACTCTTGCAAGAGGGGCACAAGATAAAACTGCTGCCACCACGGGCAACAACAGTAGCTACAGTTTGCTGAATACTTGCTATATCCCTCACACCCTCCCAGGAACAAATAAGGTACTTGTTGCTCTGGCCCCATTCACAGAACAGGAGACCTAAGACAGGGGGCCAGTCAGAGACAATGAACAACAGGTACAAGGTTGAACACAAAGTTCTTTAAGTCAGTGCTTTAAACTGTACATTCATGCAGTGAGACACCCACTGGCATGAAAAAGATTCTTGGTGGCATGTGCCTGTAATCTCACCACTCAGGAGGCTGAGGAAGGAGCATCACTGCATCACTGCAAGTTTGAGACCAGCCTGGGCTACAAAGTGAGATCAAGGCCAGCCTGAACTACTTAGCAAGACTCTCTCTCAAAAATACAGGCAGGCAGGCAGGCAGGCAGGCAGACAGACAGGCAGACAGGCAGATAGGCAGGCAGGCAGACAGACAGACAGACAGACAGACATGCTCACAGGAAGAGATTAATGGTGTAGGGAAAAGGCCTAAGACACAATGTTAGAGTTAAAAAGCAGGAGAAAAAGCTACATGAAACTCATCATTTCAACCACATAAACCAGACGATTTAATTTATAGCTTTGCTTATTATCTAAAAATAACTAGAAAAAAGTATCCGCATCTTAAAAATACATAAAGGTCTTTTGCGATGTAATCTTACATCATCCTGTACACATCCCACCCACATTCAACTGCACTCACTTTTTGTCTTAAATTTAAACTCTACATAAGTAATGGAATCAGAAAATATACATGTTGAGACTTAACAAAGGAGAATTTTGTATTTTTGTGCACCATCATGCTAATCCTGACTGCTAAACAACTTGAGAATGTTTACTTTACAGTTTTTTGAGGTTAAGTGTCAGAAGTCAAGTACATAAATCAATGTTCCATCTCTGTCCTTTCAGATACACACTCACGCATAGGCAGAGTTACAGACGTGCATTTCAGGCCTTCCTCTGGAGATGGCTGGCACCAACTTACCCACATGTCTGAGGGCCCCACATACCAGGAAGGGACCACGAGCAGCCCCTGTGAGTTCACCCCCATCAAGTCTACCCAGGTCACCACTACCCAGGAACATCAGTTCCATACATAAGCCCTAAAGACCCATAGTCAGTGATATGCATTTTGCTGAGAGAAGAGCTTTCCCTAGTTTTGCAAGGCCTCTCAATGCACAAAGGTAGATATGCTGGTTCCCATTGTAACAGGAACTA
The DNA here is from genome assembly GCA_004027025.1 of Myocastor coypus. Classification (NCBI taxonomy): domain Eukaryota; kingdom Metazoa; phylum Chordata; class Mammalia; order Rodentia; family Myocastoridae; genus Myocastor; species Myocastor coypus. The sequence continues at coordinate 47,941 of PVJA010012522.1, read as the reverse complement.
GGACCAAACACCAAGCTATGCTTCAAGGAATCCAGGAAATTTTAAGCATCAAAAACTGACAGAGTACATGTTCAGTACCTAGGCACATGAATGTCTACCACAGAGATGGAGGATAAAGGACCAGATGGACTGGCACAGTCAGAGCCACCTATATGGATCAGGTCCCTCATACCCCACCAGACACAAGGAATGTCATCAAGTTTGGCCTTGAAAGAGGCTTTTCTTGCTGGCCACAAAACATTGTTCAGCTTTAAGACACATGTTTCGTTTTCCATAAGAGACAACAATTTCCCAACAGCCATTTAGTGATTGCCCTAAAACTTGCCTCACCATTACCATGGAGTTAATCACCTGCCCAGGGAGCAAGATTCAACACTGAGCTGCAATGCAATTGTAGCTGTGTTTTAGTTATCTGAAAGAAGGGGAAGAAATATTTTTGATGCTTTAATATTTAAACAAATGGAAGGAAGATTCCTTTCATGTTTCTAACTCAAAAACACATTGAACAGCTTGGACCCTAAACTTTGAAATAGTTTAAAAAAAAAGAAATATACCAATCTGCCAACAGACTTTTAGCAAAGACTGTGCGAAACCCTTTTATAGCTGCTACTGGGCAGCACCCCAGTGCTCCAAGGCACGGCAAGCTGACAACACCTGTCACCTCCAAGCACCCCAACATCTGGTGGCCCTCCTTGAAAGAGGACCAGGAGGAAGGTGAGGGAGATGATTAACCAGAGCTGTGTAACTACTAAACTAGCAAGGTGGACTGCAGAAATTTTGGAAAATACTATTAGAAAAGAAGAAAACCTAGGAAAAAGCCAGAAATCGTAGCATATGCCTGTAACCTCAGCACTCTGGGAGACTGATGCAGAGGGACTACAAGTTTGAATCCAATGTAGGCAATTAAATAACTTAACAAAACCCTGTCTCAAAATAAAAAATAAATACACACATACACATACAAATTACATACATCTTTGTTTATTTTTTATAGCTTTGGGCTCAAGGTGAAGGTCTTAGTTTCAATCCCCAGTACTGAAGAAAAAAAAGAGGGCGGGGGCAGGGAGATAGCTCTGTGGCACAAGCGCCTGTCTGGCAAGTGCAAGGTTATGAGTTCAAACCCCGGTCCCACCAAAAAAAAAAAACTTCCTTAAAAAGGAAACTCAGGCAGGGGAGATAGCTCAGTAGAATAAGTGCTTGCCTGGCAAGTGCAGGGCCCTGAGTTCAATCCCTGATACTGCCAAAAAAGGGGAAACTTTCAAAGCCTTTATACCCACAGTCCCTGAACTTAAGGCCCTGAGCCACAGTTAACATTTGTTATCTTTTCTTTCTGTCTTCTTCTCAGGCCTGTACATTTTGCATGTTACTGAATTAAGCTGAAATAAAATCCCTTGGCCTGCTTTTTCTCTTAGCATTAGCTTTTGTATGACTGTCCTGTCTTTAAAATCCGTTCTTAGCTGGGCGTGGTGGCTCATGCCTGTAATCTCAGCACTCGGGAGGCTGAGGCAGGAGGATCGGTGCAAGTTCGAGACCAGCCTGGGCCACAAAAGTGAGCTCAAGGCCAGCTTGAACTGCATAGCGAGACCCTGTCTCAAAAAGACAAATAAATAAATAAATAAATAAATAAATAAATAAATAAATAAATAAATAAATAAAAATTAAAAAAAAATCCATTCCTCATCATCATTGTAAGGTAAGGAAGCACCTTAACTTGCTTCATTTGGGTGGCTCCTATTTTTTTTTTTTTTTCACCTGTAAGTAATGCTGCAAAGGACATCTTTGCGCAGAGAGTTCTAGGTCATCTCAAATTATTTCCCACAAGATGAATTATAACATCACAAAGTAGAACTTTGTGATTTCTGGCTTTGTCCTAGAATTTGATGATCCAGGGAGATTTGCCACAAATCCCCTGAAAGCCTGTGTCAAATCAAAGCCTTCCACTTACTTATTAGTAATACTACCACCACACTCCTACCAGGGCTGCAGAGCCTGTGCTCCAGGCATCTGATCTATTGAGCTGCTGGAGGGGTGACGACCACCCCCAAAATGAATACAGGCCACAGAATCCCAGATTCTTGCCCAAGACAGAGACCAGCACCATCCCATGGTGAGACAGCCTATGGAGGCTCCAACACTTCCTGCCCTACTGTTTCCACTAAAAATACTGAGCAGGTTCCCTAGGTGCTCTGTGAAGTAGAAAGATTTCATGTCCTGAGAAGGAAGAAAGGGGGATTCAAATCATGAACTCCATGGAAATGCCCAGGTGCTGCCTGTGCCTGGGGCCAGGGGCCATGTTGTTTAGTCCTGGGTCTTCACTTCAGCCCTGGAGGAATCAGTCTCCCCCCACACGCTCTTAAAGAACAGGTGACACTTGCGCAGAAAACAGTCCTCGGTAAGCAATCCCTGGTTAAAAAAAAAAAAAAAAAAAAAAAAAACAGCCCTCGGTACCATGGCTCATTCTCTTCCTGCTGCCAGGCACTGGAGGAGGAGTAAAGACCTGTGTGCTGACACCAGAGCTTGGAGGTTGACTCAATTAAAACAGAGTTTCTCCTGCCTGGGACTTTGGGTGGCCCCTTGAAGAAGGAAAAATATTGCTAGGGCCTAGAATGTATTATTACTACTCCCTGCCAATTTCCAGGATTTCTTTTTTATCTATACAAGTAAACTAAAAGCACTGCAAGACCACATGCTCCTCCTCCCAACATCACGGTGTTCAATAAAGGTCATGGAAAGAATTAATCAATCAACGGACGAAATGAAAGGCCCAACACACAAAAGAATGAAACAGGAAGGACTAAAAAACAACTGGCACAAGGGTAAGTAAAACACTGTAAAAATACACTTGCTCAGGGCCAGGGAGATAACCCAGTAGAATAAGCGCTTGCCTAGCAAGTATAGGGTCCTGAGTTCAATCCGTAGTACTCAAAAAAAAGTGATTGAAAATACACTTGTTCAGTCCAGAAAGACTTCTGGCCATCTGCACTCTGGCATAGGTGTCAGAGCTGAAGGAACATGCTGACAAGGAAGGACATTAGTCAGGGACACAGCACCAAGCAAGGGGAGTCAGGGGAGTCTCTGCCAAAGGCATATCCTTCACCATGCACAGGACAGCAGGCTCAAGCACAGTGGCCACCACAGTGTGCTGGAATCACACTATGCATCTGAAGCACCTATGTCACACAGAGACAAACTGAGGTCCAGAGGGATGAAATGGTCCAAGGCCACTGGTCAGGACCCAAGGCAGCCAGAGTTCTGCTAGGCAGGGCAGCATTACACTACTACATAACCCATCGCTGCACTCTGTCTCAATACAACCTACATCAGAACTTTAGTTTTCTTTAAAGAACTAATTTCAACTTTTTAAAAATTTCTTTTGTGTTTGTCTTCTCCCCCACCTAAGGGGCAGAGTGAGTATCAGGAATAAACTCAGGACCTTGCCAGGCAGGCACCATGCCACTGAGCTATATCCCCAGCCCTTTATTTTGTTTTATTTAAGCAAGATCTCACTATGTAACCCAGGCTGGCCAAGAACACAGCAATTCTTCTGCCTCAGCCTCCAGAGTGTTGGTTTTGCAGGACTGTACTATCACCCTGAACTCACCCTGTTTTTGAAAAACCCCATTTCCTTTAAAAGATAATTTACTCTCTCTAGCAATTCTGCTCCTAGGCATATACCAAAAGAAAACAAACACAACTGCTGCTCACAATAGGCAGGAGGCACAAAGGACCCAATTGTCCACCGTCCAATGAATGGGAAAACAAGATATGTTCTGCACATACTCTATAATATACTCCTCAGTGTTCAAAGGGAGAAAATTCTAAGACAAGCTACAAGGGGAGGAGACTGAAAGATGTTATGCTAGCAAAATAAACTGGATACAAAAGGTCCACGAATTCACAATTCCATTCCTGTATCGTGCCAAGACTACCAAACAGTGGGCAGAAAAGGTGGAACAGGAGATGGCAGGGGCTGCAGGAAAGGGATGAGGCAGTTCATGTTTTATGGACATAAAGAAAAAACTTAAAAGTAGGTGGCAGAGGGGCTGGGGATTTGGCTCAGAGGTAGAATGCTTGCCTAGCAAGCTGAAACCCTGAGTTCGGTTCTCGGCACCAAGAACAAAACAAAAAAAATTTTTTTTTAAAGCAGGAAAAAGAAGAAGGAGAAGGAGGAGGAGGAAGGAGGAAGAAGGGAGAAGAAGAAGAAGAGGGGGAGGGGGAGAGGGAGGATAAGAGAGGGCAGCGGCGGCAATGACAGTGGTTATAGTTGTATGATTTAATTTAACACTACTGAATTGTATCCTTAAAAATGGTGACAAAGGCTGGGGTGGTCTAAATGCCTTCCTGGCAAGTTCAAGGACTCAGGTTCAATCCCTGGTATCACATACCATGCTGTCCCAGAACAGCCCTGAAACTGGGCATAATGGTACACACCTGTAATCCCAGGGCTTTGGAGGCTGAGACAGGTGGATCACTAATGAGTCTGACCTGTGTAGAAAGATCTTGTCCCAAATAAGTAAAAATATTAAAAAGAAAAAAAAAGATGACAAAAGACAAATTTTATGTTCCTTTTTTATCATATTAAATCAATACCAATAAAACAGGAAATCATATATGACTTGCTATCACTGGAACCAGATAGGCCAATGCAGAAAGCACTCATGAAACCAGCAACATTGACACACTTTGCCTTCCGAGAGATGCCTGCCTGTCAGACACAGATGGGACAGCAACACTAAGGAACAAGAGCTCATAGGCCCTTCCTCAAGTGGTTGAAGGGACCTACTCAGCTGGTGGTCCTATGTCACATGATCTGAGCACTTGCTGACAGCATCTGTCACTGTGGTGGGAAACCAACTTTGTGAGTCTCCATGCCAAAGCCATGTCACCAAGCAGGGCACCATGGGTGCCCAAGGTCCTCACTACATGTGTCCAGCATCCCACAGACCCACGCTGGGAGAAAAGGATACTCTAGAGTATACTGGACTTGCATTAAGAAGCCTCTGCAGAGCTCTCAGGAAAGGAACCTGGAAGACCATCATGCACCTGCAGCCCAGAGTTCCTGGGCATCAAGGAACCAGAAGCCATGGGAAAGGGTCTTGGGGCCAGAAGACTGCAGATGAGGCAGCTTATGAATGCAGGGACTGCTGGCAGCATACCTCGTTTGTACAGTCAAAATGTACAAGGATGTTAGGAAACAGTCAATTAGATGTGATACTGTGGAATAATAATACCAAGGTCTGGAGTGGAACACATTAGCTATGCATTCCAAATACCTGATTCCAGAGCCCAGTCTGCAAGGCAGATACTTTCACCATCCAGTACAAAGGGTCAACAATACCAAGGCTGCCAAACTTCTGCCTGAGGGCCGTGTGGCAGCTGGCCAGCAATCCAAAGGCTGCACTTGATTGGCATAAAACACAGCCAAATGGAGCCCCTTTCATCTACCCCATAGCAGAGAGGCCCAGACCTGCACCCTTGCCCTGAATGCTAGGCTCCATCAGGAGTAATGTGGGGCTCTCACCCCTCTCCCCATACCCTTTGTGTGCCCTTCTCTTCCAGGCATCCTGGCTTCTTGCAGCTGAGCATCTGCTCACTAATCTATTTCCTAACTTGAGTTTCCTCTCCATTTGTATCCCTTCCCTCCTCACAGATACCTCACAGATACCAGCGTGAGAAACAGTCTCCAGGCCTCTCCTCTCACTCACCCAGGCCATGATGATATGTAGTCTGCAAACTATGTATCCTTCCTTCCTTCTAAAAATACAAAAAGATGCCTACTGCCTTCAGAAAGTGTCCACATGACACAGCCTCAAGCTCTTCCTAACTAGCTTCCAACCAGTTACACTAGCTCACTCCTGGCTGCTCACATCTGCAATCTAACTACACATCTCCTCTAGGCTGACCCAACTGCCAGATCCTGAAACATACTGAAGCCTCTGCATAGATAGTGTCCATATCCTGGAACTCTCAAGCCCTCATCGGCCACAGGCAGACTCCAGTGCACCCACTGGGACCTACACAAATTCACCCTCTGGGGAGCCTTCCCTCTCCCTCACCTCTGAGTTGCTAGGATCTATTTCATAGTCTTGACCACAGCTTGCCTATCTACATTCTGTACTTCTGCTTTTTAAATCCTGGTCAGATGTCTTGAGTGCTCAACAACTAGAAGACCCTGCTAACAGTGAATGCTAATGGCAGCCACTCCATAACAGGCTGATTCACTGATGGATTTGTTCTGTCTTGAAAGCAACAGCAACAGACACTGACTACAAAAAAGGAGGTTTTCACAGAAGCTCTGGGAAATCACAGCAATAGAAGAGCCCTCCTGACCTCTGCAGTCTTGTCTCCAGTTTGGCAAACTGTGTCCACCAACACATGGACTTCCAGACTGCCTTGTTCCCCTGCCTCTTCTTCCAAGTTTCAGACTCCCAAGAGAAAACAGCTGCACTTTATTCTACCTTAGCACAGGTATTTATTCTTGTACCAACTGAATATGGATGAGGCTGGAGGTAGCAGGATGACCAAGCTCAAATGTGGTCCTGGGACACCATCCCCACCTATCTTGACAAACAGGGTATTCAAAGGTAGGGGGCAGGGTACTGAAGCTCTGGAGCTTCCCAGATGTTCTTTCCAATGGTGCACACTCACAGTTAGGTTTGTCCTCTAAAGCACTAGGATTACCAAGCTGAGACAGCCTTTTCCACACTGGTTTGGGCCTGTGTCTGGCAGTGTTCTCAGGATTCCCCAGGACAGCTTCTTGGGGCCAGCATGCTGAGATGGGCAGAAGGCAGACAGCATGAATCTGGGGAACTGGAGAAACAGCGCCCTCCCATGACTCAGCAGCAGTCTCTTACCACCTAATCGCTAGGCCCTGGAACGCACAGGCTTTCAGAATTAAGAATTTTGTAAAAAGTAGTCCAAGAGCAGGCTGGAAACATAAAGCAGCAAAACAGAACCAAGAGTCCACAGAGATGCCCTCACATTTATGACCAAATCACTTTCAGCAAGTGTGCTAGCACAGAGGTGGGAAGAACAGCTTTATCAACAGTACTGGGTAAACAAGATACCCATAAGCAAAATAAAAAGGGTGGACCTCTATCTCATACTACATAAAAAAACAAACTACAAATGGATCCAAGACCTAACTGTTAAAACTATAACTAGAAAATCCCTAGAAAAAACATAGAAATTTTTACAATCTTGGACTACACACTGGTTTATTTGGCCTCAAAGTATAAGCACTATAAGAAAAACCAAACTTCTTCAAAATTAAAAATGTTTGTGTTTCAAAGGACACTATCAAATGAAAAGATGGCACAATATTACACAACAGCGATGAACTTCATGAATGCTATGCAAAGCGAAATAAGCCTGACACAGGAAGGCAGCACCACATGTTCTCTCCATGTGTGGCAGTTCAAAAGTTGATCTCCTATAAGTAGAGATTAATAGTGATTATCAGAGGCTGAAAAGGTCAGGTGGGGTAGAAAGTAGATGATTAATGGGCACTAAAGTATAGTTAAAAAAGAGGACAAAGTTCTAATATTTTATGGTATAGGTTAACTTACAGCAATTAAATGAATACTGCAAAAGAGAACAGAGATCTTGAATGCTCCCACTACTGTTTGAGGTAAAAGATTTGTCAATATTCTGAGACTGTCAGAACATACATTATTTCCATGTAATGAAGCACTGCACTATACTCCCTCTCTCTCTCTCTCTCTCTCTCTATATATATATATATATATATATATATACATATATATATAATATGTATATATATACATATACATATATAAAATTAAATATATGATATATTAATAGTGATTTTTTAAAAAGTATTCTAATGAATTTTTAAGTGAAAATTCAACTCATAGCTGGAGGTGGTGGTACATGTCTGTAATCCCAGCCCTTCGGAGACCGAGGCAAGAAGATTACAAGTTCAAGACTAGCCTGGGCTACACACTAAGTTCAAGGCCAGCCTACTATGGCAATACCCTGTCTCCAAATAAAACAAAACAAAAAAATTACAAATGTTTTAAAAATAAAAGAGATCTCATAGAATGGAAGACATATTTATAAATCATATATCTAAAAAAGAACTAGCTGGAACATTAAAAATTCTTACAACTTAATAATAAAAAGCTTAATTTAAAAATGGGCAAAGAGCGTAAGTAAGCACTTCTCCAAAGACAGATTAACAGCCACATAAAAGCTGCTACACAATCACCAGCCATCAGGGGAACGCAAATCAAAACCACACTGAGATAGTTCTTTATACCCACTGGGATGGGTATAATCAAATAGACAGACAGTAATAAATGTTGGCAAAGATGTAGAAAAGTAGAACCCTCCTCCACTGCTGGTAGGAACGTAAAATGGTACAGCTGCTGTGGAAGACAGCTTGGCAGCAACTCAGAAAGTAAATAGAGTTAGCATATGATCCAGCAATTCTGTTCCTAGGGATATACCCAGGAAAACTGAAAAGCCTGAACCTGTCTCTTCACAGTAGTATTGTTCCTAGCAGTGAAAACCCAAATGATTATCAATTAAAGAATAGATTTTTTTAAAATCTGATGCATTGATACAAAGGAATATTGTTTAGCCTCAAAAAGGAATGAAGTATACACTGATAATATGGTGAATCTTGAAAGTAATAAGCTAAATGAAAGATGACAGATACAAACAGCCACATATTGTATAGAATTCAATTTAAATGAAATCTGTAGAACAAACAAATCTATAGAGACAGAAAGTAGATTTGAGCCTGCCTAGGGCAGAAGAAAGAGAAAAAGAGAGTGGCCACTGTAGGACATACAGTCTCTTTTAAGGCTATGGTATTCTGAAATTGATTACAGTGGTAACTGTACAATGATGAGAAAATACTAAAACCTAATGGACTGGCTCCTTAAGTGGGTGAATTGTATGGCATTTGAATTATAACTCAATAAAGCTACAAAATATTTTAAATATGATATGGTTGCTATACAAAGGAATGTGCTATTATAAATCAGTGTTAAAGAAAGATCCCATAGTGTACTGTTTTATTAAGTTACATATGAAGTACTTCATATAATTATAAAATTATAAATAAAAATGTTATCCCCCAAAAAAGTTCAGTACAAATACAAAATATCACATATTGTATGACATTCTAGCAGCAATGAGTTCACTCCCTATAATGAAAGGTTCTATATTCACTCTTAAAGGGAAAAATAAGTTACAAATGGCCCCAGTGAGCTCAGACAGGGTTTTGTACCCAAACTCTTCACAAAATGCTTTCAGTGTTAACAGTTCTTTGAATTTTGGAATTATGGACACAAAGTGGTAGGCCTGCGTTTCTCACCATGCCGGATAAGACTCAAGATATCATTGCTGCTAACCCATTCTAAAAAGTTATAATGCAACTAGGCATCTCAAAAGCATCTTTGGGTGGCTGGGGAAATAGCCCCATGGCACAAGTGCCTGCCTGAGTTCAATCCCCAGTCCCACAAAAAAAAAAAAAAAAAAAAAAAAAAAAAAGCATCTTTGGGGCGTGTGTGTGTGTGTGTGTGTGTGTTACCAGGGATTGAACTCAGGGCCTTGTGCTTACCAGGCAAGTGCTTATTCTACCGAGCTATCTCCCCTGCTCCTTTTGGGCAATGTTCATTATAGAAATATACACAGCTAATTCTGTAAAGGATACGGAAGAGAAAACTATATCCCTTATTTTACACTAAATCAAATGTCATTACTAAATATCAAAGAGCAAATAATGAGGGGCCTAGCAGGATGGCTCAGTTGTCTAAAGTGCCTGCTTAGGAAAGCTTGGGCGGCTGAAGGGACAGCAATTGGATCCCTGGCACCACATGCTGCGCCAGCCTTGCCCTGAGAGCAGGCTGAGCCGGCCATAAAAATAAACAAAAGTTCTGAAACAAGAAAAAAATAAAATAAAATAATTTTTAAAATTCTTTTTAAAAAAAGACCAAATAATGACATAGAAAATAAACATATTAAGTCAAACCAAATATAAAACTATAGAGATGGTTATAAACAAACATACTAGAAGGTATTTATGCATTTAATCTATGCTTTCAGAACTTGGAAGAATATATGGAATAATACTCTGAGGATATTAACCCAGGTGAAATATGGCAGACACAGGAAGGAAAGTAATTATATGATTCTATCTGTATAAGGACGCCAATGGTCGGGAAGGAGGACAGTGCTGCCAGGGGTGGGAGAGGGCCCTGGGCAACAAGTGTCTAACTGGAGAATTCCAGTCTGGGAAGATAAAGAAGCTCTGGAAATAGGAGTGGTGATGGTAACACAGCGGGGTGGATGTACTTAGTGCCAGTGAACGACATACATAAAGGGTTGAAAAAGAAGATTTACTCAGACATGGTGGTGCACCATGTAATAATGGTAATCTTAAGAGGCTGCAGCAGAAAGATTGCTAGTTCCAGCCCAGCATAGGTAATTTAGTGACAACTTGATTCAAAAACTTAAGAAAGGGCTAGGGATGTACATAATGAGAAAGCCCTGTGAAGAAGAGGAAGAAGATGAAGAAGGAGGAGGAGGAGAAGGAGGAGAAGGAGAAGAACAACAACAACAATGAGAGGAGGAAGAAGAAGAAGAAGAGGAAGGAGGAGGAGGAAGAGGAAGATGAGGAGGAGAAAGAAGGAGAAGAAGAAAAAGGAGGAGGAGAAGGAGAAGGGATAAGGGGAAGGAGAAGGGAGAATAGGAAGAGGAGGAGGAAAAAGGAAGAGAAAGAGGAAAAGAGGAAGAGAAGAAAAGAACAAGAAAAATTATGTTATTTTCTACAATTTGAAAGACAATTTGGAAGAAAATACAAGAAAACAATAAAAATGGTGGGTGGGAGGATCTGAGTAACTGGAAAGTTACATCAATCAGACACACTTACTTCTTCTTTCCCTTTGAGGCCTACCCATTTATTCTCATTCTCTTTCTGGGGAGCCCTAAAGCCTAGTCCAGAGTTGCACACAGAAGCTCAGTGGTCTGCACTCTGCCATCTACATCTTCTCAGGCAACAAAAGAAGTTTATCTCCAGTTACTGAAACACTGGGAAACACATTGCGCCTGCCCTACTCATGCTCACAGCCCACACAATCAACTCTGCAGTCTAGGAATGGACAAAAGGAAGAGAGAAGCAATGCACTAACTAAAGCCCTGACAGGTGCCAGCCTGTGTGAATGAGGTCCCCTCCACACAACCGTTCTCATTGGGACACAAAACAAAGTGCTACTCTCTGAGCCTTACATATACGGATCCTGTGATGCAGAGATGAGGAGTTTTAGGATAGGCCATACTCATTCATTAATGGCAGTGACAGGGACAAAACCCAAAGTTTCACACACACTAGGCAAACTTTCTACTCCTGAGCTATATACCCCTTGCTCCAGGGCAGTTCCTACTCAAACACATCCAAAGCCTTCCTCAAAAAGAATGAAGATGCAAGAAAACAGCTTAGGATTTGCTACGAGTAGAATTCAGCGACTAGAGAAGAGCACGATGTGTACCATCAACTCTGGTGGAGCTTACAGCAGGGCAGTACAGCTTAGTGGTCAAGACCATGCAGCCTGGAGACCAATGATGGGTATCTTAGATGTATGATCCTCCACAAGCAATTTGTCTGGTTCAGATTTCAAGTCACATTTATAGGAGGACTGGAGCTGTGTCTAATTTTTGGGAGGTCATCAGAATTAAATGAGATAGCACAGGTCAAAGGATTTAGGGCAGTGCCTGACAGAGTTGAAGTGCAGCAATGCTGGCTACTGGAAAACTAGCAGGAACGCTGGTTCTGTCTAGGCACAGTAACTCTAACAGGCAGGTATTATAAGTACCACTTCTAACTAGAATAAGTCTAGAGCTCAGAAAGATCATGTGAGTGACCTAAGTTTACTCATCTACTAGTGGTGAAACTAGAATTCAGTACTGGGTCAGTGGGATTCCAATGCAAAACAAGATTACAGAGCACATAAACAGAGACTGAAACCAGGGTTAGGAGCATACATTTGTCATCTCAGAACTTACAAATACATTTGTCATCTCAGAACTTACAAGGCTGAGATAGGAGGTTCACATAAGCCCAGAAGTTTGAAGCCAGCCTGTATAACACAGTGAGATGGCATCTAAAACTAGAAAGCAAAGTCTTTTCCTGTTCCTTCTCTCTGGTAACAACACCTATCATCCCCAGAGCAGCCCTACTTGGGCAACCAGCTGGAAGAAGCGGCTTCCATCAGGTGTCTGCTACATTTGGACTGAGGGAACCCTCTAGTCTCACTGACAGGGGTAGTGTTTATGTCAACTGATCAGGGTCAATGGTGTTTGCAAAGCCTGGGCACAAGGCCCCCAGGGTTCAGGGGGCCCTGGGTCTAGAAGCTAAGCCTGAGACACACAGATACTAGTGCAAGAGTGAAGCACCAAGGCCTGTTAGGCAGCACCAACACTGGGGGTGAGGCTGTTGAATACACACATGGCCCCATTTCCACAAGCACTGCTGAAGAGCAGGCTGTGTCTGTGCTTTGATGACAGCAGCAAACTGAGCCACAGAGGCAGGTCAAAGCTGAGACCTCTTAAGCCCTTCATCATTATTTGTGTTTCCTACCATGCATATATATCAGCACCTCAAAACTTAATTTTCACATTCAATTGGTCAACTTTCTGCTACAGAGTAGGGTTGTTATCTAACCTGAGTCACCTCTTTTTTGTTCACTTAAAAAAGCAAAAAACAAACTTCCAGCACTACTAAGGGATTCAGCAGGTAAATGTAGAGTAATAGACAAACACTAGCTTTACCATCCTTGCCACTGTCTATAAAGTTAGTCTGGGTACCTCTTCCCATTAAGAAAAACAAAATAGGAGCTGGTGAGATAGCTCAGTGGTCTAACGTGCCTGCTTAGGCAAGCTTAGGCAACTGCAGGGACAAGAGTACAATCCCCGGCACCACATGCTGTGCCAGCCCCACCCCCATGGCAGGCTGAGCCAGCCATAACATAAATAAATAGAGTTAAAAAAACAAAAACAAAAACAAAAACAAAACAAAACCATCTTGATTGAACATTAGGCCTACATGGTTTTTTTCCTTTTTTGTTACTTGGGACATCTCTGAAGTGGAAATGCAGCCTGAGTAAGACATCTACCCCCACTTCGGCCACAAGAAAGACCCTCAAAAGAGGAACACTGCACAAGCCCTTATCACCATCTCACCAGCCACTGCCAGGCTCTACTTCCATTGTATAGCAAGGGCTCTTTTTGGTTTTGGTTTTGGTTTTGATTTCTCCTATATCTGGATGGAGGCTAGCAGCGTCTCTTGAGAAAAAAGGACCACAGCTAAAAACACAAAACAATGCTCAGAATGCCCACCAAGTGCCAGGCACATGTGATCTGTGGAGAAGAATGTCAGCATGGGCTTTGGGTCTCGATGGGAGGACAGAAAACAAATAGACAAACTCAGAGAGTTCTCCATACACACACAAAAAGAATGGGAATGGGAACAATGACAGTTATTCTCCCAAGTATTTTATCCTTCATCTGAAATAAAAAGGCTGTTGCGTTGGATGCAGAGGAACGGCCCCACAGGAAATCTTGGAGGCCCTTTACCAAGAAGCCAGCCACACACCCACTCATGATCAGGCTGAGCCCCTGTGTCACCTGCCAAAGGATATGGTCAGTCTACCATACAATCCTAGGCCATGTCCTAAAGTGCCCCCAGAAGCAGTCAAGGCTATACAGTTTGCTTTTTTTCTTTATCAGAATTGAGGATTGAACCCAAGCCCTTCACAATGAGCTATGTCCTCAGCCCTTTATTTTATTTTATTTTATTTTATTTTATTTTATTTTATTTTATTTTTTGCAGAACCGGAGATTGAACTCAGGCCCTTGCACTGCCTATCTTCCCAGGCCCAGCCTTTTTTATCTTGAGACATCAACTCACTAAGTTGCCCTTGAACTTGCAATCTGACTCAGTATGAGCCACCACCCATGCTATATGCTTTTAAGGGATGAGCAAGCCCCAAGCAAAAAGGTAGCTACTACTCAGAAATAACCTCTCAAAGGGCAGGGGAGATAGCTCCGTAGCACAAGTGCCTGCCTGGCAAGCACAAGATCATGAGTTTGAACAACCCTCCCGCCAAAAAAAAAAAAAAAAAAAATCTCAAGTTACAAGGTCCAAATTCCTGAAAATAAAAGATAGCTAAATCAAAGCCTTTAGAAGAAAAAATTTTTCCACCACACAGGAAGTAATCGGCTATGTCGCTAGAGGAAACTGCATCCCCACTGTACTGTGCTGAGCCTTCCTCACTTTCCCAGTGTTAAAGATAAGCAGCCCCATCTCTCCTAGACTGTAGCATAGCCACTGTGTGCAAAGTAAGGTGTCACACTGAAAATATATGTATCATCTCCAACTGCTGCCAGGTTAGGACAAAACAGGTGCACAGTCTTTTCCCACCAGGACCTGGTGGTCAGGAATTCACAAGGTCATCTAGAGGAGTGCATCTCAATTTACAGGGAACCCTCAGGCCTATTGGTATACCCAAGACCTTTTCAGTTTTGTCCAAGCACTCGACCTGATGGGACAAAACAACAACTTTATGTGCTTTGGTCTGTTTAGTGAATGATTTTTTTTTCAACAACAATTTTAAGAAATCAAGTTTCTACCCAAACTGTTATTGAAAAAAAAAAAAAAAAAAAAACCCTAAGGACATGAAATTTCCTCTTGCTAAACATAATGCAAATAATTCAACAAAAATTTTTTAAGTAATTATTCTCCTGTGTGTTTTGCTGGTTAAACCTGGCAATTTAAGGGGGCTACTCTCAAATGTAAGTCTTAAACAATGGGTTTTTATTCACCTCCAAAAATATATGGATCTTTGGGAAGGAATTTTTTTAACTCTGATAAGACAGCAATCTCCTACCTTGCTGACTCAAAGGTACTTGCATATTAATTGCTTGAGACCCCCAAAATCCCTGCTGAACTGGCTAAATTGTGGGCCAAATTCAATAAAACAGCAATGTCCCATTCAATGGCTCACCAAGATAACTTTGCATGTTTAATTTAAAAGTACTGATTGCTGTGAAATGAAATGCTAACGCAAGCCCGTCTGCCACCCAAGCCATCACAGGCCTCCTCTCTGATGGACAAGCGGCAAGTTGCAGAGCTAAGACTCAGAGCAGTCTCCGGACAATGAGGAAAAACACAGCTTGCCATCACTCTTCCAAATGGTATCTGTTCTCCCAAATCAAACTTTTAAACATGCCCCTGTAGGTTAATTTCCCTGATACACAGACAGGGAGATCTGGCCTCAGATACTCAAATATTATCTACCCCGATTGTATCTGATTAGCAAGAAATACACAGCTCTCTGGCCAGTGTGAATGCCTGTGCTATTCTAGCTGAACTGACCTAAGGCGCTTTTTTCCTTTCTCTTTTGCAACTGTGTTCCATGTTTGACCCCTCAAATTTATTTTAAGTAGTTTTGCAAACAGCTTCCTCTCTCCCTTCCTCCCTCATGCAGACAGCAGCTCACGTTTCTTGCGCACAGAACATGTTTTGTGCACCTTGGGAAGTGGCACTGGGGAAGCAGAGTCTGCTTTCGGTAAAACCAGGGCCAAAAATCAGTCCCATTCATCCAAGAAACTAAAATAGTTTTAAGGACTAATTTATATTTTAACAGAATAAGAAGAAATTAAAGCAGTGATTTCCCCCTATCTGACATGTAAAAACAAATATCTGGTTCTCTGGTGTCACAGTGAATAAGTGATCTAAAATCCCCACATCGTTTTACTGCTCAGCTACACACTGGTACTAATCACCATAATCAGAATACTTCATTGGAGCTTTTCAAACCAAACATCTAAAGCTTGTTCAATAACAGCAACAACAATAACTGCTACAATAAAACAGCAATTACAATAATAACAACAACAAGGATTTGCAGATTAATGGAATAAGGGACACCAAACAATGAGAAACAGTTTTTTGCCTGTGGTAAGTAACAAGGTTTTGACAGACAATACAAAAAAAGAGCAGTAAATCAATCTGAATTCATGAAAGATTCTCGGCTTCTGGAATCATAAATGGCCCATTGTAAAGATTCAATGTGAATTTTCAAAACATCAAACAGTAAATCAGTTTAAAAGGAAAAAGAAAGTGCCATTCTGTCATTGTATTTTACATAAAATTTCCACTGGTTTGCTTGCCCCAAAAGAGAACCTACCTTTAGAAAGTTTGATTTTAAAAAATTCCTTTCAAATTACATCTGAGTCTCAGCCGAACAGCAGCAAAATGTGATTACAACTTAGGAAACACCCACAGGGGGCTATGTCTGGGTGTTACCCATTTCTCCAGGATCTCAGGAGCTTCATTTTCCAGCACTGCACTCCTCCTCTGTTCCAAAAATACATAATCCTTATTAAAACTACTTCCAGTTTCACTTTTTATGCTGGGAATTTTCATGAGAGAAAAAAGGTATTTCAATGTTTCATTTTATAGAAAAATAAGATGATTTTTATATTTCAAAGTCATCCAAATGACACAGTTGGAGATAATCAAAAAGATGTTTCTAAAACAACAAAGTCTTCACTAAAAAATATTTAGTCCATGCAATTTTGCTGTATAAATGACTCTGTTTGAGCTGCTCAGTTTGTTGTTTCACTAACAATAGTACAATATTTTGCTATATGTCTCTACACAGAGATCAACATACACGTGAACTAACCCAAAACTCAAATTCACCTTGAAATTCAGTGTTTCTATCAACAACACTTTCTTGAAAGCCAAATGCATAAAGAATGTCTATCCATCCATTAAGGTTACGATTTCTCCAATCAAACTTTAAATGTGATATATGTTATCTCCTATCTGCTACTCTTCACTCAAATCAATATTGTCTGCACATCAATTTTCTCACTTACAAAAACAAACTTGAGCTTGCTCCTCTAACAAAACATGACAAAACTTGAGTATCTTGATTTTTTAAAAAAATTCACATCTATTTCTCACTTAGTTTAAGCAATGGGTACCATTAAAAAATGAAAGAAAGTAGGTGACTCTAGCCTGATGAATTCCTGATTTAGTTTCTCAGTTCTAAAAATTTCCTTACTATTCTCACGCAGCATATTTCTTGCTCACCTGCAAATGAGACACTTCAAGAAATTTCAGAGACAATTAAATTTTTTAAAAGTTCTATAAAAGTCTAATGTTTTAATGATTGCTTTAAAACTTAAAAATAGATCATCCATATTTGATGAATTTGGAAATGTTCCTGCCCCGCAAAATCAACAGTAAACTGAGGAGGGAAGATTATTTCCCTAATTAAAAGGAGGATACTCCCAACACATCTTTTAAAAATTCTAACATTTTCTGAATTTTTTCCTTCCCCCCAGGGCCTACACATAGGCCTTGCCCAGGCTCTGCACTATCAAGCTACTAAGGGCTTTTTTTTTTGGACCTGGTTTCTGAAATAATGAATCAATAACAACAAAGATTTCCATAATGTGGTGATATAAATTCTTTATAGCGCCTAAATCAATGATCTAGTATGACCATTTACATTGCAGAAAAAAACGTAGCATTTCAGAAGAGTGCATGTTCCTAGCTGGCAATGTAAAAATCACAAGATAGTGAAAGCCTTTATTATCAGTAATAAAAGTAGTGGTAATAACTGTAACTATGTTTATTAAAAATTTATCATGTATCAGATCTATTTCTTCTAATCCTCAAAACTGCTTCCAGATTTTGAAGAATGGAAAATTGAGGCCTAAAAAAGTCACTTGCTCCAGATCACATTGCTCACAAACACTGGAGCAGTGATTTATACACACACACACACACACACACACACTCTCTCTCTCTCTCTCTCTCTCTCTCTCTCTCTCTCTTTCTTCTTTTTTTCAAACACACTTTCTCAGGTTGTAAACTTCAAGCTTTTTCAGTTATCTCTGTTTGCTTTTATGTTTCCCTGTGCCGTTTGGTTTATGATTTTTTTTTCCCCCCTTCATTAATACTAATGTCACACTGCCTGTCTGGTAAGTACAGGGTCCTGAATTCAGTTTCTGGTACTCAAACCAAGCCAAACAAATAAATACTAACGTAAAAATTCTTTTAAGAAAAGTTCTTTTGAGAGACGGGTGTTTGATCCATGGTGCTGCATGCCACGTCCGCTAAGCCCCGGGGGGCACTGAGCTGGGGATTGAATCTGGGCATGGTGATGCACTGGGGAGGCTGAAAACATCACTATGAGTCTGAGTTGGGTAGTGAGAACATAGACCAAATATGTAATTTTTTAAAAAAGTATTTTTCATCACATATTCTGAGGTACATGCACATTTAGCAGTGACTGGCACCTATCATTTTCCAAATACAAAATAAACCAACATTTCCCACACACAGACTTACCCTTTCGGCAGACAAAACACATTGGTTTCTAATATACCATCAATACTTCTCTGGTTTCTATCCTTCTGGTCACAGCTGCGGTGGCCTTCCTCTTCTCAACTCTAACCACACTCACAATTTTATGGCCAGACCAACATTATTAAGCACTTAAACCTCAGTCTACTTCAGTGTACTACTTGTTTCTTCCTAACTCAAGTACCACCAATTCAAACGTGAAAACAAAAATCATGAATTATATATGGAATCAGACACAATGTATCTAGCATTCCTTCCTATCCAAAAACTGAGAAATTGAGATTCCTGACAAATGATTTATCTTCATATGAGCAGTCCAATAAGGATTAAAGTTTAATTATATTTAATTATTATAATAGCTAACACCATTCATTAAATACTTCCTATGTTCCATAAACCGAAATAAGTACTCTATGTAGCTTATTTCAGGAAAGTCTCACAAAATATTTACATTATTCTCTTCACTGTGGAAATGACAATGCTGAGGCTCACAGTAGAGCAGTCCCAAGTCAGCCACAAGGACAGGAGTCAAACATGCTGTGCTCCAGCGCTTCCCATTATTCCTAACTGAGCACAGCTACAGGTGTCACCAATACATCCTGAAGCAGCCAGGCCAGGACAGGTTGGAGACCAGGCCCAGTGCCAAGGCCTAACCATGTGCCTGATCACAGGGTTCACGACCTGTAAATAGCTGTTCAGTCTCCCTTCTTCCAAGAGTCCTGGCAAGTTCCCTAAAGCAAGACCACATCTTTTTCATCTGGGCTTACTGAGACTGGCAGAGTTCATGCAACAAGGTGATACTGAATTTTATCAGCACTCACAGAAACCTCCCATCCCTATATCTGCCAGCCTCCATGCAGCCTGAGACCTCAGGCCAGGTGGCCCAGAGGTTCCTCACATTGTTCCATCCATACCCAGCTTCTTGAAAACTCATGCATGCCGATGTCACTCTGTCACCACCCACTGCCCAGATGGCACAACTGGGGACTGTGACAACACATGCCCATGCTCCAGCACAGTGTATTGCAGTGTCTCTCTAGAGCACTCCACACAGGACAAAGCTAGCCACAGGGGCAGCACCTGGCACCTCACATGGAAAGCAACAGGAAATGCTGGAGAGGAAACCAAAGGCCACGTAGAAAGAGTTCTCAGCGCTACAGCAGCTCCGGGGCGTGAGATTTCATCCTAGCTAGGGGCTTGGATGGACTCACAGAAAGGGGAGTTTTGTTGCAGCTCTGGCAGGAAGGAGATGTGGGAGGTGAAGGAGGAGAAGGAGCAGAAGAAAGGGGAGGGGGAGGAAAAGAAAAGGAAGAAAAGAAAAAGAAAGAATGTCGATGATGACATGAGACAGGAGAGAGGCCAGCTTTGTCCCGCATCCTGTTGAATAGCCAAGGAAAACAATGAATCTATTTTTTTCCCTCCTCTTCTTTGCCTTAAAAAAAAATTCAAGAATTTAATTTCCTTCGCTGAAACATAGCTCTTGCATAATTTTCATGCTCCTTCCTGCTGTCTGCAATGCTGAGAGAAAGGACATCTGACTGCCCAGGGACTTCAGGAGTGGATGCATAGGGATGACAAAACTTGGGGGTGGCTCAGGCCTCAACAAGGGCTGCCTCCATGTGCTACACATCCCAAATGGTACTATCAACCCATCAACCCCCACTACAGCAGGAGAAACAAGTTCAGAAAATCAACATGCCCAGCCCACAGGCATACACTAAGCCAGCAGAGGAGGCAAAAATCCTGTGAGACTCTGTGACCGCAAAGTCCAGGTTACCATGCTGCCATATCCTAGCTCTCTGTAAAGCTCTATAGGCAGACGCTGAGCCTCTCCTACACTTCTAGAGACGGACAAGACATACAAGCTAACAATCACAGCTTATGAATCTGTAAATAGGAGCTTTTGCCCTGGCTCCAAGATAGGAAAAGAAAACTAAACCCTGACATCCTCAAAGGTGGAAGAAATAAATGCCTGCTCAGGTAAGCCAGAATGCCTCCTTTCAAGCACACTGGGATACCACTGACAGGGATCACCAGCATTAAGTCTTCAACATGCAGAAAAGGCAGCATGATTTATACCACTCAGTCTGCTTACCAGCCCTGGACAGCATCTCGGGAGCACACAGGCCTCCAAGCCACACCTGTCCCTGCCCTTCTGTCTCAGCTCGGGGTATCCAGAGCCCACAGGATCCAAAAAGGCACAGGGGAGGGTTCATGAGAGTAGCAGCCAGCGCAGCACTCCAGACAGAAGCAGCAGGAACAGCTTTCCCAGCCTCATCATGAGATGGTCCCCCTAAAGATGGTGCATAACTGAGCCCCTCTAGTTCTCTTCATCTACCCCCAACAGCCACAGATAAGGCTGGAGC
Organism: Myocastor coypus; assembly: GCA_004027025.1. Taxonomy (NCBI): domain Eukaryota; kingdom Metazoa; phylum Chordata; class Mammalia; order Rodentia; family Myocastoridae; genus Myocastor; species Myocastor coypus. Next base: position 27,163 of record PVJA010012522.1, on the reverse strand, counting down.
TGGGGACACAGGCATCCACGTGGCAGCCCAGGTCTCCAAGACACTCCACCTATACAGACATGACTGCACACAATCCTGCCACTATCCTCATCTATGGACACTATGCTCCATTTTTTAACTCTTCTCTGGCATTGGTAAATACTGATAATTACCTCCAAATGAAAAAGTGAAAAAAGAGTTTGTGTTTTGAAATGCAGATTATAATTTAAACTGGAAGCTGACACTAATCATTTGATGTTCACTTGAAAAGACCAGATAGAGGTGGTGGGGAACATTTCAGTAGGGGGACCGATAAGGAGAAAGGAAATAAAAATTATTGCTATTTACTCGGCCTGCAATGCTTGTGGAGGGAAACTCTTTTAAAAAGGGGAGTACTTCAGAATGGTTATTCAATCTGAATTTTACAGATAGCACTGAAAATATTTTCTCACAGAATGCACTCTATCTTTACCATCATATCTCTCCAAGCGCCTGCACGTCATTCATTGCCGGAATTCTCACTCAATTCTGCTCCATTATGAGCTGATGGTGACCCAGCACCTAGAAGGCATTTAAGACTCTGACTGGAAATTACTACTGAGGAATATCTGTCCCACTCCCCTGCTTGCCAAGCCTGCCTCAGGGAATCAAGATAGAGAACAACCCAGGATCCACACACAGAAACAACTTTTTCTTCTCCTTACAAATGAGGCTCTTCTGGAAATTGAGAGCTCCAACATTTTTCAGAAAATTATGGAAAAAAAATTATGTTCCTGGAAAAACATGGCATGAATCTCTGTGGAGTCTGCAGTTCCACTGCTTCCCTTTCCTACCAGATCCTTCTAAACTCAAATTTTGTGGTAACTACCACAGATGAATTAAAAGTCCAGATGTATTTGTCTATCTCACAACTCACAGGGCATCTATCTTATAGACACACTCTCTTTGGAAGATTTATATTGGGATTACAAAAGAGGAGAAGACAACATCTGCATTTCAGAGGGCTCAGCCTGGGATGCTCCTCTATGTGGCAGTTATCACAGGGCTGAGGGGCAGCCGGCCCGGCATATCCTACCTGGATTTTACTGTGTTTTTCTGCCACACTGCACAAGACCATGAAATAGACTAGCTCTATGATCAATTCAATGCACAACCTGCAAAGAACTGGTTTATCTCCAGACAAGAATGGAGTCTGTGCCTCTATTCTCACATCTACCAAGACCCCTCAAATCCATGTGCTTATCAAGTGAGGACCCAATCGTCCTTGGCCACAATCCCTGCCTCCTACTACATGCACAAGCTTTATGGACACTCCCTTGATGCACCCACCTAAACAAGACAATCACCTGCATTAGAGGGATACAAACAGGCCAGAGAAGCCATGCAGTCTTTCTGCCAAATACGGGAGTCCTGCCTGGTCACACCCTCATCACCTCCATCATATGATAGGTGGTGGGTCTTGCTCTGCATAGTTTCCAGTTGCACTCTTGGATGTGACATCCTGAAGGCACCTGAAGTCAGCCAGTCCAGGGTGGGGGTGGGATTATGAGATTATAGGTCTAGCCCAGGCTGGAATCTGGTGAGTTAAGAGCTGTAAACCAGGGCCAGGGAAACAGCTCAGGGTTCTAAGTGCCTGCCTGGCAAGTTCAGAGACCCAGTTTCCATCCCTGGTACCACATATGGTGCAGGCCCTGTGCTAAGTTAGGCACCAAAACCAGGCATGCTGGCGCATACCTGTAATCCCAGCCCTGGGGAAGCTGAGATAGAAGCATCACTATGATTCAGAGTTGAGTAGCAAGCACATTCATTCTGTGCCAAATGAATGAATCAATCAATCAATAAATGAATCAATGAATCAATGAAAGAATGAGTGATTTTTTTTTTTTAATCTGTAAACCAAAACTGGTCTTTGCAGTAGGAAAGTCTCTTTGCAGCTGGGAAACACCATGAGATAATTGAAATCCTTATTCAAAAGTAGGCACTGCCTTTTTCCGATAGGACACCATACCCCTGGAAAACAGGAGGCTCACCTTTTCTCTCCCTCCTCCAAATGCCTTGTTTTTAGCTAAAACGATAAACTTGCAGAAAGAGAAAACTAAGTATAGAGCAGTTGGTGACTGAAGTCCACATCTTCAAATGCTTTAAACATTAAGTCAGATAATCTCTACACTGATGTGAACGGGAGAGGAAATACATTTGACCCCTTGCTTCAAACAAAATCCTTCCATCTGGTTTTTAATTAGAAAGCAGTTGTTTTGCTTCTGCAACACTTTTTAACCTCTGCCATTGTAGGTACAAGCCTGCAAACCATATTTTCATTGATTAAAAAAAATTAAAACTAAATGTTGAAAGAAACAATATTTTCTTTTTAAGAAAAAAAGAAAAACAGTGAACAGCAACATTTTGGCAGGGTCAGTCACTTAAAATACATATAGAGAAACCATTGAGACTGTGGCTTACAGTTCATTTTGTCTTGAACAAGTCCGAGGTCATTTTAACTGTGCTGACCTGTGGACCCACACCAGGAGCCAGCACTGTAAGCAAACACTGCCCTCTTGTGCACCAAACAGCTCCCGAGTCAGCGCCCATGGACAGCCCGTGATGGTACAGCTGGATGTGTCAGAAAAAGGATGACACACATCTGTTGTCAGAGCACTCCCTAGAATGTCCCCAGATCGTCTTCAGAGACAGATTTTGAGATAAGAGGAAGAGGGGGGCATTCAGCAGAAGAAATCAGACCGAACCTAACCCACTCTTTTCTTTCCTAGAAAACTCATTCCTCAGAAAAAAAATTTATTGGTCATCATGGGAACTTAATGTTTTTTTTTTTAAAGTTTTAGAGATGATTAATAAAGATACAATAGTAAGTAAGTAGTACTTATTTTTACCTAAGTAATCTTTACAGGAAAATAATCCATTTGATCTTAGAGAGGTATGGGAGGAACCCTCAGTTGTCACTCATATGAACTTCCTAGAGCTTGGTCACAGTTCCTCTTCTCCTTTCTGAGGGCCCTCAGCCTGGGATGATTTGTGAACATTCTCTCCTTTAATCTACAGTTAGGGGGCCCAGCAGGATGGCTCAGTGGTCTAAAGCTCCTGCTTAGGAAAGCTTAGGCGGCTGCAGGGACCACGGTTCAATCCCCGGCACCACATGCTGCGCCAGCCCTGCCCTCGGGGTGGGCTCAGCCGGCCAGAAAAATGAGTGAATAAACAAACAAAGGTTCTGAAACAAGAAAAAAATAAATAAATAAAATTAAAGAAAAAAAAAAAAAAAAACCTATAGTTAGGGCTCTGATCCTAAAAGGCCAAAATGGTGTTTCAAGTAAAGCCTTAAAGAGTATCAATTTTTATTAAAGAATCTGAGAAAAATCAAAGGAAAAAATATACACAGGCAGCTGGGCATGGTGGCGCACGCCTGAAATCCCAGCACTTGGGAGGCTGAGGCAGGAGGATTGGTGCAAGTTCAAGACCAGCCTGGGCTACAAAAGTAAGCTCAATGCCTGCTGAGCAGAGGAGCTGAGAAATGAATGAGACCCTGAGATTATTTGATATAAGTTTCCAGGTCTGGATCAGACATCCCATCAGAAAACATAGAAGGGGGCACTAAGAAGAGACATGGAGGGAAAGGGGCTTGATCAAGAAAAGAGCCACACATTGCCTGGATGCCCCCAACATTCTATTACTTATGAGCTCAGTAACTAAATATCTCACTTAACATCACTGATGTCCAATTCTTGGTTAGTGGCTGAGAAATGTTTCCTTACTTTCTGTGTGGCCTTTGAATCAAAGGCAGCCCATGTGCCAATGTTTAATAGCCAAACAGAGTCACAGAGTAGTGAGGAATGTCTAATTCACTTCGTGCCAGAATTGCCTGCCAAGTCTATTTTCACTCTGGCCTTTCCCATTACCCTGAGAAGAAGATGCAGTCACAGTCATGGAAACAAGCAGGACTCGGGATGAAGCAGGGCCACCAAGACAGACCTGATGAGGTCAGAAACCTTTCCCCTTTCTGTCCTCACTCCAAAACATAATATGCCATTGCCTGTCCTCTGGCAAAACCATGACAGAGAGGCCCAGATGATCTACACATACGTATCTGTCCAGACACCTGTGACCCTCTTGCACCAGGTCTCCTCCTGCCCCATAGCACCTCTTGCCTCAGGGCTGTGTGGTGTTGCTCTGGTCTGAAGCACCTCAACTCTCCAGTACCGAGCCCTCATTCCTCTTTCAGATGTATGCTTCCACCCCCCTGCCTCAGAAAAGCCTTCTCAGCTTCTACCCTGGGCACCCTACCTCTTTCTTAGCACTTACCACAATTTACAATTCTATACATCTATTTACCACTACAACAACTGCAATGCAGGTCACCTACATGTGCAGGAGCTAATTGTGCGACTATGACCTTGGAACAGCTGGCCCTTAGCAGGCAGTCTGTTGTAGGAGCTTGCTAGAAATGAATCAAAGTGATGACCCACTTTCTTTCTATATCATTTGGCTCAAAGCATAAGGTCACCTTGCCAAATCTTAATGACACAAAGAATCATGGTCAAACCAATAAAAGAAAGCTAAGGAATCAGGCCATGAAATGACATGGAACAGCAAGAAGCTAGCCAGGCATGGTGGTGCACATCTGTAATCCCAGCACGTGGTAGGCTGAGACAGGAGGATTTCTGAGTTCAAGGACAGCCTGAATTACAAAGCAAGACCCTATCTCAAAAAACAAATACAACACCACACAACAAACCAAAAATCAGCAAAGAACTGCCCAGAGACTGAGGCCCAGTCTCAAATACTGCACACCCATGACAATGGCCCCAAAGCTCCAAATGTCCTGTTGATAGTGACATCCCACATTCACAGATGTCTTTGGACTTCCTACAAGAAAACACACAGGCCGGGCATGCTGGCTCACACCTGTAATCCCAGCACTTGGGAGGCTGAGGCAGGAGGATTGGTGCGAGTTCGAGACCAGCCTGGGCTACAAAAGTGAACTCTAGGCCAGCCTCAACTGCATAGTGAGACCCTGTCTCAAAAAGGCAAAAAAAAAGAAAAAAGAAAAGAAAACACACAGGAACTAAAGGGTGAGGCTGGCCAGCAGATGGAAATGCGTGAAGGCTGGGTCCTCAAGGGGATGCTCACTCCATAAGTCTCAAAGCAAGCACCAGCACAGAGACAATGTTGAATCTCTGTCCCACCACCTCAAGGAACTTCCTCTCTCCCCAAGAAGCTTCATCCCATGGAAGCATTCTGCTATGGTTTGTGGGACCCCACGTTCACCTCTGCCCTGCCAGGTATCTATCGAAATGGCACTACAGAATTCTGTCTAGACCAGAGTCCAGTGATCAGAGCCAGTGATCTCTGCTGGCCTGCCATAAGCCATGGCAGAGCAGAGGCTTTATGCTGGCAATGCAACCCTGATCAGCTTTGGAAGCCTCCTCCCTTTCCACTTCCATGGCTTCATCTTTGCAGCTCTTTGCAGAGCAAATACCGGCATCGGTCACAGGGTTGCATTACACTCATTTCCCTGTCCCCAAGCTCAGGGGTAAGTTTAAAAGTCCTCGTCCTGTCTCAGAATCAGGTCTGAATTAATACCCTTCCTCAAAAGAACTCCAGTAGCAAAGTGAAAACAGACACGCTAGACAATGCCCTTTGAAAGTCCCAGCAGGGACTACTGGTGACAATGCAGCCCCTGGCTCTAAAAGAAACCCTAAGGTTAAAGGTTCACAGAGGTAGGAGAATTACCAAAGTACAAGTTTGTTCAAATTTCCTCCGGCAGGTTTAAACAACCAGGGTCAAGCTGAAAGCTGCCGGCAAGAACCTACAGGACAATTCTTTGAACTGTGTGGAGAAAGGAAAATATACGGCCTAGGAGGGATCTACATTATAGCTTTTCAAAATGTTCTTGAAAGGGTCAACCCTGTTAACTCAAAATCACCCTGTTGAAGGATGTGTGAGGACTACTTCTCTAAAACAATAGGGCCACTGGGCCACACTGTGTGTGGGGAGCTGCACTGAGGTCACCATGTTCCTGGCATTAGTGTGCTGACCTTCCTTGGGCCATGAAATTAACCATCAGCATAGTAGAAATCTGCTCTGAGTTAAACTACTTTGCTACGCAAAGTGGCCTGAAAATGAAATATGAGGATTGAATTTCCATTGAAAGATTAACTAGTCTAACCTCAAGGCAAGCTTCTTCCACTATTGAACTCTTTAGCCAGTTGTTTGAAGCTCCACAGTGAGGGTGATAACTGGCACAGGCAGGGAGAAATGTTATATACTCATTCATTCATTCATCCATCCATCCATCCATCCATCTATCCATTCAATCAAGCAACCATGCATACCAGCACATACCAGATATTCCTTCTATGTCAAGCTCTTAGAAGCAAAGTTGAATAACCAAAGAGATCAAGTCCAATGGAGAATATAATCTAGTAAATTGATAATGATATAAGATGAAGAGAAAATGAAATCCCAGGGGTGTGTAGGGAATTACAGGCTCTCAAGTGAAGGTCACTGTACCTATTCCTGGGGAGGGTTGATAATCAGACTTCCCAGAAAGTACATGGAACCAGAACATGCAGCCTGAGACAGCATGGCTTGTCTGTGAACACAGAGAGACAAAGACAAACTCTGACCTGTCAGATAGGGGTTTCATTAGCCATGCCAACCAGTACAGCCTTTATAGCAGGGAAGTAAAATAATGATCTCATCAATTTATGAAGAGTTTTTGTCTACAAAGTGAAGGATCATATAAAAAGGGGGACTATGTGAGGGAATGAATGCCATACTCATGGCAGGTAATAGCTGTGACAATGAGAATGAATGTGTGAGGGACAGGGATGACTTGCCACTTATATGTGAGAATGCACTGAGGACCATGGCAAGGGCCATGCCCTGGAGGAATGAGGTTTTACTCACTGTAAAAAAGGAAAAGGGGCTGGGAAAATAGCTCAGTAGAATAAGTGTTTGCCTGGAAAGCTCAAGGGCCTGAGTTCAATCCCCAGTCCTGCAAAAAAAAAAAAAGAAAGAAAGAAAGTCCAGCACTCGGGAGGCTGAGGCAGGAGGATCGGTGCAAGTTCGAGACCAGCCTGGGCTACAAAAGTGAGCTCAAGGCCAGCCTCAACTGCATAGCGAGACCCTGTCTCAAAAAGGCAAAAAAAAAAAAGAAAGAAAAGAAAAGAAAAAGGGAAAGATGAGCTGAGCAGGGAGGTGGAAACCAGCCCATCCCTCAACCCTGAAGCCCTGTGCTATCAAATACAAAAACCAAAAACCAAAGGCTAGCTGCAGTTCCCTGCTCAAACTCAAACTAGTTTTAAAAAAAGAGATAAAATGTCACCTCCTCAGCTGCATTAACTGCCACACAAGCACTCAAGTAGCCACATGAGTTTCAGGACTACACTCCTGGACCATTCAGTGACAGAACTTGCCCATTATGACAGAAAGCTCAAGGGCTAATCAAGCCCCTGCAGAGATTTTTTTTCACCGGGATGCTGAATCCTGATGATGAACATGGCAGCACTGGCTGACACACTGGGGCTTCCCTTTCCAGCCTGTCCTGGTCTGCTTGTCTCTAGGCACTGAGAAGCAAGTGCTGAAGAAATGGGTCTTGCTGGTATAAAGTTTTTTTCTCTAGAGCAATGCTCCATAGATTGCCTCTCAAGTGCTTTGAGGTCATCATTCTAGAGAAAGCAATGCTGGAAATGTGCACATGGGTCTTTCAGGTTTAAGAATAACAGATCTGGCAATGACCACAAATATAGCAAGTGGTTCTAAGTGCAACTAGGACGCCTGAGTCCCATTGTCCAATGACCAAGGACAAGCTGTGGACCCTCCCAGGCCTTCAACTGACCCAAATAAATCTATAGTAAAGGCAGTCCCACGTGGCCAGGCAAAGCAGGTTCCTAGGGCCAAGCAGGGCAATGTGAACACATTTTAAGCACTAATTTTAAAAGAAAAAAGTCAAGTTTATCTTTAGGTAGCACCTGTGTATGTCACCAAATAAATATCCTCAGGAAGTAGGTTAGAGACAAAGGAAATTATTTTAGTCTTCCTGAAGGCCCCAAGACGAGAGATGCATCATCACAAGAGATACAGAAAGAGGGAAAGTCAACTTCTCTCTCAACAGAAAGTGTTTTTTCTCCTGCCAAGAAAAGATCACCCACATTAACTAAGTCCTCCCTACCCACATAACAAAGGCCACTTCAAAGCAGCAGGAGCCTAATCGCACAGCACAAGAAAATGAAAGACCCAATTAACAAACAAAAAATCCAGGGAAGAGTGGAAAGGAGAGCTATGGCAGTTGATACTGTGTGTATAAACCGCTCTCCCAGGGAATCGTGGTTTTCTGGAGATGTACCTGGGGTCTAAGGCCCAGACAGTCAAGCCTAGGCAAAGCAGGCTACTGAAAGCATTCCCAGGTAAAAGTGCAACCTGGCATAAACTCACAAGCAGTAAGCTGCTTGCCTTTTGAGCCCCATTCTCCTGAGCTAAAAAATGCGGAAGGCCTATCTTGTGTTCCTTCCTTCAGCTAGATCAGAATGCTGCAGTTGGAGCAGAGACCTCCCTGCCACAAGTCCACCTGCCACAGCCCTCTCCTCTGACTCAGTCTCCCAGTTAATTCTTCACAAATGTAGAGGCCTCCAGACTCTAAGCTCTGGGCCCACCCTGCTCACTGCTCCAAACTCTCATTTCTGTGTCTGCACGTTGAGCCTGCTGGTTGGAACAACCAGATCTCCACCATCCTTTCAGCCTTCCTCCCAGAAGCCTCTTCTGAGTAGCCCATGGCCTTGCTGATCTGTTCTCAGCGCTTCACCGTGCCAAGTCTCCAAGTGACAGGGCCATGTTTGTGCTTGTCCAGGACTATTTTGAGGCTGTTCCCTGTGTCTGCTCACCCAAAACCTCCAATCACCTTTCATGGCCCAGACACTGGACAGGTCACTCTTCGTGCCTGTCCCAAGGGGCATCACATCTCTGTGTCCCTCCTGATCAAACCTTACCAACTGTACATCTTCTCTGAGCTAGCTTATAGAGCTGCCCCTATTTCCTCCTCCCTCCTAGGGATGGTGCATCCCTCGAAGACAAGCATGACAGTCTATCTGCCTCACATTCTGAGAAACTGAGTATGTGGATAGGAACACCAAAAGAGCAGCACTGTGGGTCCTCTGCCAACAGGTGTGCTCTGGAGAAAAAGACTTTATACCAGCAAGATTCAAGCACCCAAAACACGGAGCTTTGAATCCAATACCCCCATGGGGCCAGACCTACAACAGAAAGGAATGACTCCTAGAATTACTGAGCAAGTTTTTATTTATGTTTTTCTTTTTTGCAGTACTAGGATCAAATCTGGGGCCTTCACATTCAACTACATCCTTAGTTCTTTTTAAATTTTTTTAAGACACAGTCTCTTAAGTCAATAAACTGGTCTAGATCCTGAAGAAAAAAGAAAGGAGCAACTGGAAGGGCACATGCCATTGCACCTTAAGAAACTGAAGACTATAATTTTATATGTATTCGAATCTATAATTACAATGTAATTTTATTTTAAAAAGGAATGAAGGGCAAGTTCATGCTACAATGTGGATGAACCTTAAAAAACATTTGCTAGGGCTGGAGAGATAGCTCAGCACCATAAGCACCTGCCTGCCAAATGTAAGGTCCTGAGTTTGATCCCAGGTACTACACAAAAAACAAAAACAGAAAACAAAACAAAACAACAACAAAAAAAACCTTGCTAAATGAAAAAAGCCAGACACAAAAAGTCACATAGCATATGTCTGTATTTATATGACATATCCAGGAGATGCCATGTAGAGAGCTATTAAGTGGATTAGAGGCTGCTCACGGCTGCAGTTGCAAGTGGGAAATGGCTGTGAGAAGGCACAAGCACCCTTTCTGGGGAGATGAAAATGTTCTAAACTTAAATAGTATGGCAATGGCAACATGATTCTATGAATACTCTGAAAACTACTGAGCATTCATACACTGCAATGGGTGAACTTTTGTTTTGTGAGCTGTATCTGAAGAAAGCTGTATTGAAAAATGGCCAACTATCTACTATCTGCCAGGATACTTGAGCTACGAATGACTCTGACATGCTTCCTGCATTGTGGAGAGGTAGAGGCAACAAGGCAGCATGGCATGTTTATTTGAGCATCCCAGTCAAGCCCAGGCCTATAAGAGTTCCTGCTCTGGGGGCTGGGGAGATAGCTCTCAGGCACAAGTGCCTGCATGGCAAGTGCAAGGTCATGAATTTGAACCCTGGTCCTGCAAAAAAAAAAAAAAAAACAAAGAGTTCCTGCTCCTAGTCTGTCCCAAGGCCACACCTTTTGTTGTTCTGGAAATTACTCATGCAAATTAAATTAAAAGAATGGTGGCTAAAGTTATGGATATAAGAAATGACTGGAAGTAAAATTTAGTAAACTATTTGAGTTGAGGTTAATATGGATGCTTTTGTTTGTACAAAGGAGATGTGTTTGGGGGTTATGTTTGCTAATCAAATTGAATGTAGTATTGAAAATGCTGGGTTTTGGCCTATGAAGAGGTTGATGTGTGGGAAGGCACCCTCACTGGGGCCTTCAGAGTCTGGGGCCAGCACTGTGGGTCCCATCAGCTTCTGTATGACACCAAGCCTTTACTATGAGCATAGGTACCAAATCGTGCTCTAAGGCAAGAGATACCTATCCTGGCCTGGCTCTGGCTCTGTTAAATAAAAAAATGGGAGGGAGCACATGGTTTAAGGGCGACTAGATAGGTTGTTTCCTGGGATGCCTGCCCTAATCTTACTGTAACCTAAATGGGATGATTTTGAAGAAAACAACGAGCAGCATGCTGAAGAAAACAAAGGAGATGCTCAGTGAAAAGTTTAAAAGCAATTAATTTTAAATGATTACAGCTTTACCAAAAGCTGTGGCTATGATTTCCTTCTGACTTTGATTATAACCTTCTAGCAAAATATTTGCCTCAAGTCTTTGCATTATTTTCTATTCATAGCATGACTACAAAAATATTCTTTGATTTAACATTTGATATGTTTTGTTCTCAAGGGCAAGCCCCATGAAAAGAAAAATGTACCCCAACAGAATGAAATATGACTACCTGCTTCCATTTTTCTTTCCTCTTGGTGCCTGCTCAAATATTCTGCATTAATTTAAACTCAATGCTATATCTCTAATGTGCTGCTACTCTTGTTCTGTCACCCAAACCAAAGTCACCTGCTGTCCAGCACTAACAGAAAGTACTGTAGACAAAGCTCACCTTGAGTTTCTAAGACAGCAGAAGGCACCCAGGCTTAGAAAACCAGGCAGAGAAAGAGAACAATAAGGTAGCAGGTAAAACAGAAAAGCTTGCACTTACAAAGAGGCACCTTTAGGGCTGGGCCCAGCTTCCTAAAGGACAGGTAGGCTCTGAAGCAAACATCAGCCCAGTGTCACTTAACAACAGAGGATGAAGTGCTGGAAAAGAGCTGCTTCCAGTCAGAGCATGTATCCTTTGTCTGAGAAGAGGGATAAAAGACAGCTGTTACCAGGCAGGCACAGACAAATAGGGCCCTGTGGCCTGGAAGACACTAGGGATAAAGATGTTCCAGTGATGGAATCATTTTCCCCTAAACTCCCTGAAACATGTTCCAGTATCACAGGATACACATACATGATTAGGACAACTTAATATCATGTATCCTATACCAAATTTCATTTTAAAAATAAATGTCACATTAAAATTGGAGAAAGCCAGGTGTGCTGGCACACGCCTGTAATCCCAGCACTTGGGAGGCTCAAGCAGGAGGATCAGTGTGAGTTTGAGACCAGCCTGGGCTACAACAGTGAGCTCAAGGCCAACCTGAACTGCATAGCGAGACCCTGTCTCAAAAAGACAAAATAAAATAAAATAATAAAAAATAAAAATAAAATTGGAGAAAGGTTTAAAAATAAAATTGTTGGGGCCCGGCGAGATGGCTCAGTGGTCTAAAGCCCCTGCTTGGGGAAGCTTGGGTGGCTTCAAGGACCACGGTTCGATCCCCAGCACCACATGCTGCGCCAGCCCTGCCCTCGGGGCGGGCTGAGCCAGCCATAAAAATGAGTGAATAAACAAAGGTTCTGAAACAAGAAAAAAATAAATAAATAAAATTTAAAAAAATAAAATAAAATAAAATAAAAATAAAATTGTTATTCCTTAAAAAAAAAAAAAAAAAAAAAAAAGTAGGGACAAGCAAAACTTCAAGTGGCTTTTGTTTGCTTTGCATTAGAACAATGCACGTTTCACCTAATAGCTAATGTCTATGCCCAGTTCCCCCACCCACACCCACTGGTAAGTCTACTTGCACCATGTGACTTTCTGAGACTATGTTCAGATACTCAGGGGTGTTTCTGATTGAAAACCACATTGGGCCACACACAGGAATCCTGATCCATCCACAAGTCCAAAGACAGAGCCTTGGACAGAGCAGCAGGACATGCGGGCACACTTGGACAGCAGTGCACGCAGGGCCAGAGCTCCTGCCACTTTAGCACCTGGTGCACAGACATAGGGAAATGTAGAAGGCAAAGCAGCTGCAAAGACAAACCCCCTAGGCTCCTGGCATCATCTCCCTCCAAAAACAGTAACCTGCTTCAGAATCCAAGATGTTGGCAGCTCTTGCCAGCTCGAGGCAGAGAGGCCCGAGCCGTGAGCCACAAACTGAGCAGAAAGCAGCACTTGCACAGTGGGTGCAGGACGGGAGAGATGCTTTGACAAGCCAAGAAGTTACAGCACAAGAGCTGCTGTTCATTAACAATGGGAACAAAAGACCCAGGGACAATACACTGTTAATCCTAGCAGCCACCGAAGACTATAAATAGCCAAGCTAGGGTCCCAGCATTTTTCAGCTCTCCTCTTCACTACTGGAGTAAGATTGAGGATGAGCCCAGGTCCCTCGCCCCCACCCAAGTCTCTAAAACATATATTACTGAATCTTTTTGATGTTCTAACCCACAAAAGATTTATTCTCTAATATGGATTTGAGAAAAATACGGCCCTGAAACCCTACCACGGGGGTGATGTGTCTGAGTGCTTTTTTATCCAGTTGAAAAGGCCAGAGCAGGAGCCACAGAGTAAAAGGAGCTGGGCTCCCTGGCCTCCCGAAGCCTTGATGCTTTCATGCATACAATGGAACCATCACCTTTTACCACCCATCATGGTTGTGACAGTGAAATGGGGGCAAATAATAAGGACAGCACAAATTCCTGAGCATTACTGTCACGATGTGCCCACCACACCATCAAGGAAGCTGAAGCCTAATTTTCTTGAAGTTAAAAAGGAGAAAGAGAAAATGTGTGTGTGTGTGTGTGTGTGTGTGTGTGTGTGTGTGTGTGTGTGTCTGTGTAAAGTATCTTGGGGGAGCAGCAAAATTAAAGAGATGGCTTTAAGAGACATTAGGCTCATGGGGCCAAGGATGTAACTCAGTGGCCTAAGCACCTGCCTGGTAAACACAAGGTCACAAGGTCCTCAGTTCAATCCCTGGTATCACAAAAGAAAAAAAAAAAAAGAGTGAGAGGCATTAAGCTCAGAGATATCACTGGATCTCAGGCATCACTGCAGTTCACTCTCTTGGTGATCACACATTGCCCACAGGACCTAACTCTTTCACAATGAGCTAGAAACTTAAACCATCACTTAGGGAACCCAAGTGTGGTGCCACCATGATGCCATTGAGCTTTCCTGCTCAGTAATCTGCCTTCCAGTCAGTCCTTAGCTCAGCCTTGGTTGAAGCCTATTCAAGGGCCTTGCTACCTTCAGGAATACAGCATGCTAATGCCTTGCCATGCCCACATTCTGCCAGTTATCTCTGAGGCTAGACAGACAGAAGGGCACAATTAAGCCAGCTGTTACCTTTCTCAAGAGCTCTTCTGTTTTCATTGTGCCTTGCACCCCAGACCTCAGCAAAGTGAGTTATTGCTGCATTTGGCTAGCATGCACAAAACTCTAGCAGTTCGCTTGTACCTAGTACAGTCTCCTCTTCCCTCCTGTGTAGCTCCTGGCAGGGAGTGGCTAAAGCACAGAGCATGCATGAATGGGCAGGGCCTATGCTGATCACTTTCCATCCAAAAGAAGGCTATTTGCACACCGTAGCACCTAGCCAGCAACTGGAACACAGCCTTTGGATTTTACTGACTGCCTGTGCCAAGCTCTGGGCCAAGAACTGAGAACACACCAGTAAGTAAAGTTGTAAAAGTCACACTCCACTCTTGTGACACCACAATTCTAGCACAGAACAGACAACACATAAAAAATATCCAATAATGATGTCCGGCAAGCAACATGGGGAAAGGAAATAGTGTGAGGAGGGGTCAATGGAGAAGGCTGCTCTTGGAGGAGTCGTTCAAGTCAAGGTGTAATGATCAAGAAGCAAGTATACCACAGAGAGGTTACCGCAGTAGAGGGAAGCAGTGGCTTGACCCACATAAGATGCAGAATAAAGCCAGTAGCTGAAAGTGGGGAGCCAGTAAAAGTGGTGGCCAAGGAAGCTCAGAGGGAGGAGGAACCAAGCTCTGGGTCCTGCGGGCCTGACAATGAAACTGGCTCTCCCTTGAAGTCTTATGGGAATCACTGAAAAGTATAAAGTGCTGATGCACATCTCTAAAGGCAGTACACTGCCAGCTATACAGATAATAAAGCAGATGAAAACAGGACAAGTAGGCTGGGTCCAGGATAGGATTTGGGGCACCTTAAACCAAGATCTGGCTACACCCCACAGTGCATGGTGGTGCACACCTATAATCCCAGCATTTGCAAGGCAGTGCTAAGTGGACAGCCAGAGTTCAAGGCCAGCCTGGACAACTTAGTAAGACTCTATCTCAAAAAAAGGGGAAGGGTGGCAGTATAGCTCAGTGGACTAAGTGCTTGCAGGGGACAGGGTTCTATCCTACTCTGGCCCTGCCCCTGGGTACACTGAGCCAGTGATGGAGTCTCGGTGTGGTAGCACACACCTGTAATCCCAGCACTAGGGAGATAGAAATCAGGAGGATCACTCTGAGTCTACGCTGTGTAGTGAGACCCTGCACACAAAAAGCGGGGAGGTGCTGGGATAGCTGCTTGGCAAGCACAAAGTCCTGATTTCAATTCCTGGTATACCTCCCCTCCCAAAAGTATCTGGACACATAAAGAAAGCAAAGATGTCTGTGATTTATAGCTCACAAAGACAACAACAGAGTTGGTTCCAACATCAGCCCATGCACTCAACCTGCCAAGCATGTGAAAAGCAGGCTAACACCTCCCAACACATAGGCTGTCACATACATGCAAGTCATGGCATCAGGCTGAAACAGAGTACATATTCAAACAGGAACACTCTTCTATTTAACTGGAAAGTATACTTCTCATCCCCAGAAAGGTGGGATGCTGAACTAAAAGAAGAATGGCAGCCACTTTGGTGTCACTGTGGCAATGTACCCAGGTCACACTTTGATGCTATAATAGGTAAGAATAAAGCATTAAGAATATCTATATAGATGCAAGAAAAGAAAATTTCTCCTGAGTTTTATAAACCATGGACCTGCCTAATTGTTTGGGGTTTGGGTCTATAACATTTGGCTATAGAATCAGATTAGTACCAAACGCTGTTGGTCCCATGAAGGGCCTCTCCGTTATCTATCCCTGGAAGAGGTAGGGAAAGTGTGGAAAGGGCAGAGAAAATAGACAAAGGGCTTCGACCTTGGTGTCAAGCACATCTGGACCCAGCCACTGACCATCTGCCTCCCTGAATCCCCATCTCCTCAACAGTTACATGGAAATCACCACACTCCTCACAGGGTTTGCCTGGAAAATAGCAAATATTCAAGAAAAGTCATTAAATGTCTACATGGGTCTCATATCTAACAATGATGGGAGGTCCAGAATTGGATTAAAAATTCACACAGCTGGGAAGGACACCAGCTTTCACACCCAGATCTGCCCAACTCCAAAAGCATATCCTTTGGCACTGACATAGATTACAAATGTTCCTCAACTCGCAAAAGGCTGTGTCCCAATAAAGGCATCAGATGTTGAAAGGTTACTATGTGGAACATGCTCTTCCTGAACCTATCTACAACCACTGCTGAGCAACAATGTCACCACAAAGTGTTGCCTGTCCCTGCATGATCTCCTGGCATATAGCAAACACAGCTCACTGCCATTGCCCTACATCATGAGACTCTGTGATATATATTCAGCCCAGAAAAGATAAAAGTTCTAAGTACAGCTTCAACTCAATCTATCACTTCCACATCTTCATAGAGTTGAAAAATCATAAGCTCAACCACTGTAAGTCAAATTATCTCTATACTCACTAGAAAGGATGAAAGCATTGCCTTCTCTTTTTTAACCTATGTCTTCCACTTCCAATGTAGACTGGCTTAGAATACATGTCCTAAAATGTATTTAAGTATGACCAAAAAAAAAAAAAAAAAAATCAATTATACAGAGGGAGGACTGACACAGTGGTGAATGCTATTATCCCAGCACTTGGAAGGTTGAGGCAGGACGATCACCATGAGTTTCAGACCAACTTGGCTACATAGTGAGTTCAAGAACAACCAAAACTACATAATGAAATCCTGAAAACAAAAAAAGGGGATTGGGGGGTAATAGAGAATCATATGCCCCTTAATACTCATTTTCCAATGAGTGAAACGTGAATTGGTAGATTTTAGAAGGGTAAATAAGTTTTGTCACTATTTCAAGCCTCAGTTTCCACTATAGTAAAATGGGTAAAGGATCCGGACTGCCTGAGGATAGAGTGTGGGAGGGAGCCAAGATCAAAGTAACAAACTTGCCACTTCGGCTGAGACCCAGAATACCTAGTAACCCATGAAGCCACCTGCCACCTGACCAATAATCATCTGCCCATGTGTGGCAGCCTGTGCTTCAAGGCATATGAATCCCTCATACCAGGATGCACACAAGGAGATGGAAAGGGGCAGGGCACCCAGCACTGGGTCAGTAGAAAGCAGCCTCCATTACACTAAACATCCACTTGTGCCAGCAGCTGATATTATCATCATCATTCTTTCTTACAACTAAACAGCTTTTAAAAGCCTTGATCCTAAAGTGTACTTAAGTGAGTTTGGAAAAGGAATGCACAAATACAAGGGGCCAGGGAAATAGCTCAGTAGAATAAGTGCTTCCTGGCAAGCTCCAGGCCTGAGTTCAAACCCCAGTCCCACAAAAAAAAAAAAAAAAAAAGAATCCACAAATACAGAGCAGTAGTACTGCCCAGAGATAAGAGGGATCCAGCATTGACAAAGGACTTATAGCCTTATTTGTAATTTTTCACCTCTTCATAAGTGGCATTAATTTTGTACTGTCTGTAAATAGTAACTAAAGATTCATTAAATGGCACAATGTCTCAGGAGGATATTTTAGCAATATTTATAATGACTGAAAATGCACACCCTTCACCCCAGACAGATCAGTTCCAACTAAGCCTACTAACACAGTAACAAAGTCTTCAGGTCAAAGACTTCTTGTTCAATACTCATTGCAACATTTAGCAAAGTGGAACAAAAATGGGTAGATTAGGGCATGGCAAAACTGATTGGGAGGGCAGTGAGATGGCTCAGCAGTCTAAAGCGCCTGTTCAGGCAACTGCAGGGACCGCGGTTTGATCCCTGGCACCACAAACTGTGCCAGCTCCTGACCCCAGGGCAGCAGGCTGAGCTGGCCATAAAGTTAAAAAAAAAAAAAAAAAAAAAAAAAAACTGATTGGGAAAGTGGGCAGAGACCTGTTAACTATAAGAACACCCCCCCCCCCACATCCCCTACCTCTGGAAAACTAAGAGAGTTTTCCATAGGATGGTCTCAACCAGACCACAGAGACATCTCGCGCCTGCCAGGCAAGTACAAGAACCCATGGTCGATTTCTGGTACTGTATGCCATGTCAGCGCCAAAACCAGGAGTGGTATGCATGTCTGTAATCCCAGTGCTGGGGAAGCTTAGACTGGAGGATCACAAGTCTGAGCTGTATAGCAAGACCCTGAACCAAATAAATTTTTAAAATATTTTTTAAAAGAAAGGCAGCCATAAGAAGCCACGCTATCATAACTTTCCATGATAGCCCATGCTGCATTCTCCAGGCACAGCATGTACTTTTATCTTTGCTCTCTCCCTTTCTTTTTACTTGGCCCAAGATTACTCTGCAAAGTCCATTTCTCTTCACTTACACTTTCTCTAATAAACTCTGCCACTGATTTTGCTTCCAGATGAAAAGAACCACAAGGAGAGGCAAGCAACCCAGACCTGGTAATGTTTGGTTGGGAAGCCACTTTTTAGAAACAAACTACCCAATAACCGAAAGGTCCATTACTAAAGCTGTAGGATTGCCAAAGTCAAGCCCAGCCTCAGCAATCTACTGACTTAGCAAAACCTGTCTCAAATTTTTGTACAATTTTAAAGAGCACTGGCGCTGTGGGCAAAGGCCCTTGGACCCTGAAAACTAGGGTTTCTCAGTTGAGAAACTGTTGGGTGGAATCTGTAACAGAACTCTTAAGTGAGCTTTAAAAACTGTGGCGTTTTACAGATACAATGACCTCTACTGACGGAGCTGAAATGATTTATACTGGGGAGAGGGATGTCTATAAACACCGACACGCTTGTTTTAGTCAGTTCTTGTGAAAGGATACACAGGAAACTGGGGAGTGTGGTTCAGGGAAACAGGAGCACGGCGAGTGGTGACTTCTGGGCAACTTTCCCGCTCGCCCAGCGCGGGCCGGCGTCTCCGCCTCGCTCGTGCGCGTGACGCGCGCATTTCTGACGGTCCTGCCCGCCCGCCCACCCGGCCAGCTCACCACCGATGATGGTCCGGATGAGCGAGGCGTGCCCTGGGCAATCCACCAGCGTCACCTGCAGCAGCGATTCACCCGGCTCAGTCGAGCCGGGCAGCGGCACCGCGAAGCACGAGAAGCCCAGGTCCAGCGTGATGCCGCGCTCGCGGCTCTGCGGCTGCTTGTCGAAGGCGGCGGTGGACGCGGTAGTGCTCAGTGCCCGGGCCAGCGCTGTCTTGCCACTGTCGATGTGGCCCAGCACGCCCACGTTCACATTCACCCGTCGCCCAGCCATCCCGCCCGCTGCCTGCACCCCCGCCCTCACTCGCCCCAGCAGCGGTCCGACACGGTAAACGGCTCCCCCCGCCTCCTGGTTCCGGCGCACCCGTTCCGGCCACGAAGCTTCCGCCCTCCCGGCGGGTAAAGCGCTGCAGGTGCCCTGGAGCGCGTCTTCGCAAGGTCACTGTGGGCGTGGCCACTTGCACACCTGGCTCCGCCCACTTGAACCTGTAGGCGCCGGGGATTGGGCAACCGCCCTTTTCTTCATTCACTGCAAACAGTTCTTAGGAATGTCTATGGGGTACCGGCCGCTGCCTACTAAGTCACGAAGACCGGACACTGTGCTCTCTGAATAGCTGAGGAATCCGGAGGAATCAGGTCGTGTGCAGGAGGACTAGCCCTCTGAGGAAAGTAAAACCACACACAAAGCCTGTAATTCCAGCTAACTAGGAAGG
This sequence comes from Myocastor coypus, assembly GCA_004027025.1. NCBI lineage: Eukaryota > Metazoa > Chordata > Mammalia > Rodentia > Myocastoridae > Myocastor > Myocastor coypus. Next base: position 7,673 of record PVJA010012522.1, on the reverse strand, counting down.
CTAAGGCAGGTTAGTGTGCTTCAAGGCCAGCCTCCTGGTCGATTTAGCAATACCTTACCCCAGAAAACAAAGATACAAGCCCAGGGGCCTGCCAGATAGGTCAAGCTGACAAAGGGGCCTGCTTCGGCAAGTTTAGACCCTGCAACAAGAAGAAACAAGCCCCGCCGGGCATGGTGGCGCACGCCTGTAATCCCAGCACTCGGGAGGCTGAGGCAGGAGGATCGGTGCAAGTTCGAGGCCAGCCTGGGCTACAAAAGTGAGCTCAAGGCCAGCCTGAACTGCATAGCGAGACCCTGTCTCAAAAAGAAAAAAAAAAAGAAGAAACAAGCCCCAAAAAGGCGGTGATAAAATTGACTTGAGCAACAGGGGTGACTAGCTACCTCTCAGAGTGGGGTTGCAGTGGTGAAGAAGAGCCAGCCTTGGAAAAAGCTGGTAGAGGATGGAAAGGACGGTGTTATTTGGGAGTCGTTGCTCTGGGCCTGGTAGCCTGATTTCCAGAAGGGCTGGTAGCTTCTGGAAACCACCTTTCAGGAAGGGTGTGTACAAAAATGTGCTGTGGGTATGGTGCAGTCCATAACTTTCATCAGAATCCATCTGAAGTATCTAAAGTCATGGGAAAGATTACCACCCATGCTCAATAATCAGGTCTCAAACTTAGGTCTCTGCTCTCACCAGGCAGATAGGTCAAAGTAGAGAAGTCACCTGAGTCTGCGATGCCTAGGGTAGGGTCCTGGCTGTATTCTACAAAGCAAAAAGTCACTACACAGCTCCAGTCAGCATTGCCAGGCAGGAATGCTAGCCAGTGTTTTCCCATCTTTCCTTTTCAAGAGAAACATTTCCATATGAAATCTCACATTTTGCACATTGTCAACTGATTTAACTTTTGAATACTGTGGTGGCAAAAAGCGAAATTCACTGACTTAACAGTCAGTTTATTCTCTGTGACAAGCCACACACATTTGGAAGTGCTCTCTGATGTCCAGGATCTGCTCTGGGATCCCTGTTATAAACTGAATTTGATGCCCTCAGTTTTATCTTTTGAAGCCCTGATCTCCAGTGGGATTAATGCTATTTGAAGATAGGGCCTCAGATTATTATGATTTGATCACATCACAAGAATGGGGTCCTTATGATGGGATTAGTACCCTTTTAATAAAAGAACAAAAGGCTGGGGCTATAGCTCAGTGGTAGAATATTCATCTAGCATGCTTGAAGCCCTGAATTCAATTCCCTGTACTGCAAAAATTAAATTTAAAAAGTTAATAATACATATTGAATTCTAGTTAACATTATGTATGCCAGAGTATTCAGGAGGAAATATACTATTTCTCTAACTTACTTTAAAAATGCATCTAGGGGGGCCAGGGAGATAGCTCCGTGGCACAAGTGCCTGCCTGGCAAGTGCAAGGTCATGAGTTTGAACCCTGGTCCCACCAAAAAAAAAAAAAAAAGAAAAATGCATCTAGGGGCCCAGCAGGATGGCTCAGTGGTCTAAAGCACCTGCTTAGGAAAGCTTAGGTGGCTGCAGGGACCACAGTTCAATCCCTGGCACCACAAGCTCCGCCAGCCCTGCCCTCAGGGCAAGCTGAGCCAGCCTTACAAATAAATAAATAAACAAACAAAAGTTCTGAAACGAGGAAAAAAGTAAAATAAATAAAATAAAATGCATCTAGGGCTGGGTGTGGTGGTGCACACCTGTAATCCCAGCACTTGGAATGCTGAGGCAGGAGGATCAGTGCAAATTCAAGACCTGCCTGGGCTACAAAAAGTGAGCTCAAGGCCAGCTTGAACTGCATAGTGAGACCCTGTCTCAAAAAGACAAAAATAAATAAATAAAATAAAAGGCATTAAAAAAAAAAAACCTAGTTAAGTTCAATACCAAAATATGTAACTGTAGACACAGCTACACAGAAGCTGAGGCAGAAGGATTACTTGATCCCAGGAGTTCAAAGCCAGCTTGGGCAACACAACAAGACCCCATTTCTAAACAACAACAGAGGCTGAAGTTATGGCTCAATGGTAGAGTGCCTACCTAGCAAAGTGCCCTGGTTTCATTCTCAGCACTACAAAAACAACAAAACAAAACCCGTATGTCAGTGGCTCTCAACCTGTGGGTCGCAACCCCGGTGGGGGTCAAACAACCAAAACACAAGGGTCACCTAAAGGCATTCCGAATCATAACTGTAACAAAATTAAAGTTTTGAAGTGGCCACTAAAATTATTTTTTGGTTTGGGGTCACTGCAACATAAGGAACTGTATTGCAGGGTCGCGGCATTAGAAAGGTTAAGAACCACTACTCCTATGTCAATGAGTAGAGAGGAAGATGGCTAACTGGACACATATATGATGAGACAAATATAACAAGAGCCTAGGTGATGACTATATAGATCTTCATTATAAAGTTCTTTAAACATTATAGTACTTATCTTTTTTGGGGAGGTCTTTTTGAGACAGTGTCTCACTATGCAGTTCAGGCTGGGCTTGAGCTCACTTTGTAGCCCAGGCTGGTCTTGAGCTTGTAATGATCCTCCTCCCTGAGCCTCCCAAGTGCTGGGATTACAGATGTATATCACCATGCCTGGCCAAGTACATTTATTTATTTATTTTTATTTATTTTGGGGTTTTTTTTGAGACAGGGTTTTACTATGCAGTTCAGGATGGCCATGAGCTCACTTTTGTAGTCCAGGCTGGTCTCGAATTCGCACTGATCCTCCTGCCTCGGCCTTCCAAGTGCTGGGATTACAGGTGTGCGCCACCACACCTGGCAGTCCAAGTACTTTTTTTTTTTTTTTTCCCCGAGTATTTTTTGAAAAACTTTTTTTTTTTTAGTTTTCAGAAAGAGTCTTGTTAAGTCATTAAGCTACCCAGGCTGAGTTCAAACTTGGTTTTCTTTGTGGGGTTGTGAGTGTGTGGTTTTTCTGAAGGGTGAGACAGGGTGTTGATATGTAGTTCAGGCTGGCTTTGAACTCACTATGGAGTCTAGACTGGCCTTGAACTTGAGAAGATCCTTCTACCTCAGCCTCCTGAGTGCTGAAATTACAGGTCTGAGCCACCATAACTGGCCATTACAGTATTTTTAGGCATTTTCATAATAAAGTTCTAAGGGAAATGAAAATCTTCTGCATTAAAAGTAAACAATTCCTCTGAAACATGAGGAATTGGTGGCAGCTGGTTGGATGGCAAGTAACCCGAAACATTTTCCTATATTCTCAATGAGTTTACCCCTATATCCAAAACTTTTCCTCACTGGGTTAATGCAAAAGCCAGTAATGGTGAAATTGGAGAATGGAGTATAAGGCAACCTGGTCTCTGTAGATGGCTATATGAACATGTAGCTTTGAAATACAGAGGAATACAGGGACAGGACATTGTCTGGACATCTGGACAAAGTTTTTTCTTTTGTTCTGTTTTGCTTTTGCAGTACTGGGGGTCAAACACAGGACCTTGCACTTACCAGGCAGGTGCTTAAGCTACTGTGTTATCTCTCCAGCCCCTGGATAAAGTTTTTATGAGGTGATAATGGCCTTTGTATTAGAAGCATTGAAGAGAAAGAAGAGGATAAGGAAGTGAAATAACATCTTGTGTGTGTGTGTATGCATAGACAATAAAGATGTGTTCTTTCTTTTTTTAAGATGTGTGGTTTTTCTACTTAAAAAAATAGTTTCTGTTTTCCAATCTTATCCATATTTTCAAAAACCTAAAAAGCTAAAAAAAAAAAAAAAAAGCACATTTTCTGACAGCTCTCTGGAAGCAAACCATGGCCTGACCTGGGAAGAGTCTGACTCCAGCTACACTGCCACTTCTCATGAGCACTTGCTTATTTTACTGTGGAAATATTAATATGTTTGAATATTTGATATAGCTATGTGACGAATAGATTGTCCTCTGCCTTGGCTCTTTGTTGTTGTTGTTGTTGTGGAACTGGGGTTCAAACTCACAACCTTGCACTTGCCAGGCAGGCACTTGTGCCATGGAGCTATGTCCCCAGCCCCTTGCATTGGCTCTTTTTTTTTTTTTTTTTTTTTTTTTTTTTTTTTTTTTTTTTTTTTTTTTTTTTTTTTTTTTTTTTTTTTTTTTTTTTTTTTTTTTTTTTTTTTTTTTTTTTAATTTTATTTTTCTTTTCTTGTTTCAGAACTTTTGTTTGTTTGTTTATTTATTTTTATGGCCAGCTCAGCCTGCCCTGCAGGTGGGGCTGGCGTAGCACATGGTGCTGGTGATTGAACCGCGGTCCCTGAGCCGACCAAGCTTTCCTAAGCAGGTGCTTTAGACCACTGAGCCATCCTTCCGGGCCCCACCCCTTGCATTGGCTCTTGAACATCTGAAGAATCCCAAATTTTGAGGCAAGCATGGCCCCAGGAGCTTCAGATAAAGGGTTGGAGGTTCAAAGATTTCCCAATAACAAGTAGGATATAGTAGAGCACACCTGTAGGCTCAACACTCTGGGCAATGTGTACCTGTAACCCCAACATGGGGTTGGACACCTTGAGGCAGCTAGTGGATCATCAAGAGTTTGAGACTGGGTTGGCCAAATAGCTCAGGGGATTAAAGTGCCTGGCAGGGTTACGGGGGGGGGGGTATGCTGCTGAGATAGCAATTGAGACTGGGCGCGATGGCACATGCCTGTAATCCCAGCTTTTGGGAGGTTGTAAACAGGCGGATCACTTTGAGTCCAATCTAGGAGTGAGACCCTAAACACCCTGTAGACCCTTCCCTAAAATACACACACACACACACACACACACACACACACACACACACAAACACAAGAGTTTGAGACCATCATCCTGGGCTACACAGCGAGTTCAAGTCCAGCCTGGACTACATATCAAGACTCTATCTAAAAAAGAAAGAAAGAAAGAAAGAAAGAAAGAAAGAAAGAAAGAAAGAAAGAAAGAAAGAAAGAAAGAAAGGAAGGAAGGAAGAAAGGAAGGAAGGAAGAAAGGGAAAGAGAGAAAGAGAGAGAGAGAGAGAGAGAGAGATCTCAGCAATGCTGATTTACACTGTGACATCACCAGTGCCAGTGCCCCTCCTCATGTGCAATCTATTGTATGGCCAGCTCAGGGCCATGGGACCAGACTAATACAAACTGCCCTTTATAATCCTACCCACCCCACACCATTAGTGTGCAGCAGCCCCTAAACTATAGGCTCCATTTCTATAAGCTTTGCCTGAAGTTACATAAATGGAGGCATAGCGGATTGTGATCGCCTTAAGAGTGCAGCTTCTCCTCAGTGTATTGCAGTTTAGATGTATCTGTGACACCTATGGAACTGTAGTATGCATTCCTTTTTATTGCTGTGTAGTAGTCTGTTCTCTGAGAACACAGTCATGTGTTGACCCATTCACCCTTTGCAGGATATCTTGGGTTGCTTCCAGTTTGAGGCTGTTATAAATAAGGCCACTCCTGATACATTTTAGAGTGAACATAACTTTCACCCAAGTAAACACTTAGAAGTGGGGTTGCAGGGCACGTAAATGTACTTTTACTTTGTAAGAAACTGCCAGGCTGTTTCCAGAGTCGCTGGACCATTTTACATCCCCCCTAGCAATGTGGGAGAGTTTCAGTTTCTCAGTGTAAGATATCACCCTATTTGGCAAGAGTTTTTTCTGTCTCTCTCTATCTCTGTCTGTCTCCATTTTACCAGTATTGAACCCCAGACCTTTTTTTTTTTTTTTTTTAAAGAAATTTTTATTTTATTTTTTTTTCTTGTTTCAGAACTTTTGTTTGCTTATTTATTTATTTTTATGGCCGGCTTAGCCTACCCCAAGAGCAGGGCTGGCGCAGCATGTGGTGCCGGGGATCGAACCGTGGTCCCTGCAGCTGCCTAAGCGTTCCTAAGCAGGCGCTTTAGACCACTGAGCCATCCTGCTGGGCCCATACTTTTTCATTCTTGAGAGAGGGTCTCCCCAAGTTGCCCAGTTGCCCAGGCTGAATTCCAACTTGCAGTGTTCTGCCAAAAGCTCTCAGAGTGCTGGGATTTGTATGCCATGGCAACCAGCTTGTTTTTTTCATGTAAGCCTTCCTGGTAAGTATATAGTGTAATTTTCAGCTTCTAACAGTTCTCCCTGCTTCTACTTTTAATCCTCAAATTCTTGTCCTCCGAGTGGTAGCTAAAGTGAGCTTTTTCAAACATCTGGGACCCCGTTTGCTCTTCTCAAAGCCCTATACTATTTTCTTCTCTCACTCAGAGCAAGACCCCTGGTCCTCACAGGAGCATGGTGGCAGGCGATTGGTCATGACAACACCTAGTCCTCCTCAACATATTGCCCTTTCCTACCAGCCCCAGCCACACTGGGCCTGCTATTCCACCAGAGCTCCCTGGACTCACTCATCTGGCAATTTTCACCCAAACATCTCACTGATTCATCCTTACCTCTCACTTCCACCAGGATACTTCCCTTGGGCAGCCCCTTAGGAAGACACTCACTCCCCTATGGATCTTTCTTTTCCTTCTTGTTTTCCATTTAAATATTTCACACTTGAATGAACTATCAGAATGTGTTCATTATTTATTATCTATCTCCCGCAGCTGTTGGACCTTGGGCTTCTGCTGAATCACACAGTGGCTAGCACATTGCCTGTAGAGGTTGCTTCATCTCCAAGGAGGGAAAGAAAGAAACCTTGTGTTTGAGACATATTGGTCATTTTGAAAAAGAAAAAAAAATTGAGACAGTCTTTCTCAATGTAATCCAGGCTGGCCTTGAACTCATGGTAATCCACCTGCCTCAGCCTTCAGTGCTGAGACAGGCATATGCCACGGCACAGTGACATACTAGTGTCTCCATTTTTAAGGTGGGCAGATGTAATAGTTCCTAACTGATAGGGTTGTGAGGTTTCAATGAGTTCGGCTTTTTTTTCATAGCACTGTCTGCTCTCTGGTAAATGTTATATCAGTATCCATTAAATAAACCTAAGTAGCTGGGTGTGGTGGCGCATGCCTGTAATCCCAGCACTCGGGAGGCTGAGGCAGGAGGATCGGTGTGAGTTCGAGACCAGCCTGGGCTACAAAAGTAAGCTCAAGGCCAGCCTGAACTGCATAGTGAGACCCTGTCTCAAAAAGACAATAAATAAATAAATAAATAAATAAACCTAAGTAAGAAGTTGAGGGGCAAAGCTTGTTTTCAGGGCTCAGAAGACACTATGAAGGTACTCATTCTCTCTCTCTCTCTCTCTCTCTCTCTCTCTCTCTCTCTCTCTCTCTCTCTCTCTCTCTCTTTGTCCCTCCTTTCAATCATCTCTACTTCCAGGATGTCTCTATCCTCACAGTGACAAGATGGCTCCTAGAAACCCCAAGTTACAGCCTCAGCAACTTCAGAGCCACCAAATAGAGTCTTTTAGACCCAAATGAAGCCATCTACCCAGGTACCAAGAGGGTAATACTGTGTTCTGCCTGGCTGAGTGTGAATCATAAATCCAAGCAATATATATATATATATGAATAAATCCACTCCAAGAACAGGAGGAAGGTGAATGCAATGACACTGACCTGCAATCCTAGAATTTTGGAAGGCTGAGGCAGGAAGATCTCAAGTTGGAATTCCAACTGGGCAACCTGGAAAGATGGTGTCTCAAAATAAAAATAAAAAAACATAACTTAATAGTAGAGTGTGAGGGAGCTGGGGAGATGGCTCCGAGGCACAAGTGCCTGCTGGGCAAGTGCAAGGTCGTGAG
>PVJA010012521.1:10561-51904 GCA_004027025.1 Myocastor coypus | reverse complement strand
CTCCTCTCCTCTCCTCTTCTCTTCTCTTTCTTTCAATGGTACCAGGGCTCCAACTTGGGGCTTTGCACTTACCAGGCAGGTGCTTATGCCACTGAGCTGTCTCCTGAACCCTGATTTGTGCTTCTTACTGCTTTCTTACCTCCCTTTTTCATGTTCAAGTTCTTGCCTCTAAAAGAATAATCTTTTCTTATTTTCTAATGTATTTTTCACAGCCTAGCTTTGTCACAACTCTCAAAAATGGTCTACAATATTCTTGTACACTTAAAAGTAAGTCCTTCTTCCTAATCATGATCACTTGGCACTATTGACCATTTCTTCTTTGAAAATGTTAACTTCCCTTGCCTTTCCAGGTGAAGAGAGATAATAAAAAAAAAATTAAGTTTTAATGAAAGCAAGTGGTAGTATGAAATCATATGTCTACTCTTATATAACTTTATCTGTTACTGTGAGCAACAGATTTGATGATAAAATAGACAATTTATCAACCATTGTTAATTAGGCATCCTTGCTTTGAAAATTTCTAACGTATGTATTGTTGTATGTTACCTTGCTTCTGTCTTTGTTTCTGATTTTTTGTTCTGGCATTTGTTTTTACTCTTTAAAATAAAATTTAAAAACATTCTATTCTTGCTCTCTAACTACTTATAACTGGTCTCTTGCCATGTTTTTAATATCTTTCTTCTGTTCTCAGGTATTTTGCTCTCCAGTTTCTATGACTGATCTCTTTCATTTTATGGTATTCTACCAATATATGCCTATACGTATATACACATACATGCAATTATGCTTACCAAGAGGCACATATTTGTTTTATTTTGGCCCTTAACAATCTTAAGTACTTCTCTGGTTATTTATATTTTAAAATAAATAAATCGGTACTGGGGTTCGGGACCGGGGTTCGAACTCATGAGCTTGCACTTGCCAGGCAGGCACTTGTACTTGTGCCATGGTGCTATCACACTTGCCCATTTTGTGCTTTTTAAATTCAAATAAGTTCCAGTAATCTAGATGGGTAAATCCAGATCATACCAATTTTCCTTTTCAAACACATCATCCAAGTGTATAACATGATATATTACATCTATCCCATAGATAAATATTGAAAAATAGCATTCATAAGCCATATATCAAACTACATTCTAAATGTTTTACCTATGCTACCTCATTTAAATATCACAGGAATTTTCTTAGAGGTGTGATGATATTCTCATTTTATAAATGGGTAAAGCATCTGCTGTGTGTAGATATTAAATGGTATCACTGTGGTGCAGGTAAGTAGGTTAGGATTGTCATGAAAAAAAGAAAGAAAAAGTTTATATGTATACACAAAATTGTTAGAATAGATATAGAGCTACTTTCACTTAGTCTATTGAGAAGAAAGATTTCTACTAATATTGTTTAGACAAAACCTCATGTCTTCCTCTTGTCCTCTGAATAACTACTATGAAGACAACAATATGCAATGTGTTAATTATTGTAACTGCCCTAGTAACCTGTTTTGGCACTGTTTCATTTCTTTTTTATTTTTTTGTCATTAAAATGAATACTTTTTTTTTAAAAAGCTCAGATTAGGCATGAGGGAGTTTGGCTAGAAAAGACATGCTGTAAGTACTATATGAATCTTTTTTATATTAACACTAAACTCCCTATCTTCCTTTTAACCTGACTCCAAAAAGAACCAATCCTTAGTTCCATATTTCTCACTTTAAGTTATGGAGGTGTGTTCTACTCAGATTAAGTTTCATTCAATAAATTTTCAAGTCTTACCATTCCCTGTACCCCTCAGACCTTATCTTCTGTCCCTACAAAATAATAATAATGATAATAATAATAATAATAACAATATTATTATTATTATTTAATATTTTATTTCTTTGGCATAGAATCTCATTACACATGTAGGACTCATAGTTATACTCTTTGTTTCTGCCTCTTCGGCAGTGGAATTACAGGCATGGAGTACCACACCTCGTTTTCGACCAGCACAGCATATGATACTAGGGATCAAACCTGGGGCCCTACAGTTGACAGACAGTCTCTAAAAGTACCAAGGTATCTCCCTAGCCATTTGCCACCAGTATTATTTGAACAACTTTCTAATTAGTAATATCTTTTATGAATGCCCCATTCCTCCCTAACAGATGTTCTATAGAGGTGATGCTCATTGTGACATAAAAACTCATGGTTCCTCATTTATGAAAAATCTAAAGCCTAAACAAAGTGCAAAATGGAAGATAGTTAATACAAAGTACAGAGATAGATTGTAATAATTAAGGGAAGCAAGAGATGGAGGGAGGAGAGAGGAAGTGGATAAAGAAAGAGTTAAATATATTATGTACATGTACCAATTCTCCACAGTGAGTATCAACATTATGTAGGTACACATGTGCTAATGAAAAATAAGAATTAAATTAGAAAAGTGTGGCTTCTATTTAACATTCTACCTTGCAAGACTTTCTCCCAAATGAACTTTATTTTTTAACCAAACTAAACATGGTGGTTCCTGAGTATGCTCTAGACTTGTAAATACACTCACATTTTTATTATACACAACCAAGTGTAAAATTTCTCATCTTTACCCAAGTTTCCTTCCTCTTAGTTGAAGAGAAACACAAAAGTTTACAACACAATAGAAGACAAATTTGGGTACATTCTGCATATGTCTGGGAAGGCTTCCCTTATGGGGAAATACTTAAAGTAGATTTTGAAGGGTAGGAATTTTTCAGAAATAATCTTTTCTGATAGATAAGCAATATTATATTAGAATGAGCTGTAAGAGGGGTTTTACAGAAGGGTAAAATAATAGCCACATTATTCTGTCAGTTATTTCATAAAAGAAGACAGAGCAAGGTAATACCAGCATATTGCTGAAACTTATCTCTAGTTAGCCACACAGGAAAACAGTGGAAACACTGGACATTATTAAGCATTGATGGGAAAGGAACATAGTATTGTTAACATCCAATGATGTAGTCATCAGAGTATTATAAACATCCAATGATGTAGTATATGTAGTGTAAAATTAATGGGATTGTAGCCATGTCCTTATAATATTTCAGGAACTGTGGTGAACCATGTTATGATTTAATATACTTTAAATGTTGGTTTCTAAAAGATAAAAATAGTGACAAAATCCATGTTGTATTTGGGTATAGCTTACAAAAAGTGAGGAGTAAATTTACCTTTTGCAAATGTTTCATAATTTTCACTTATCTGAATCTGACCTGCTCATTGATATATGATTTCAGAATATGAATGAGAATCAAAAATAAACAAAAATCAATTTGAAAAGCTTATAAAATATCACTGTATCCATCAAATAAGTTCATAGCAAGAAAAACACTCTCTGGACTTTAATTAGACAGTATTCTGTTTTCTCCTGTTTCCTTAATAAACTCAGTTTTATGTTTTCCATCTCTAAGAGAAGAGAGGCACATACGAGAGGCTTGGGAATGGCTTTGTTCCAGATCATTATCATGAAGGGACAATGGATAGACTGGCTACAAGGAAGAGAAGATTAAAACAATAAAATAATAAAATGAGTACAAACAATGATGACATTCATGATGCCATTTGACCTCATTTGGTGTCAGGGTGAGGTACCCTATACATCTCAATAGCTACCAGTGTGTTACAGGGTAGATTATTCAGTCTTACGTTTGATGGTGCTGCTAAGTTCGCAATAAAAATTAAACTATTTCTAGTAGTTTTTAAGAATATGAGAATTAATTGATTCATTTTGTATAAGCATCACACTTGATATCTCATGTTAATGTTTACATAGATAAGCTCTAAGATATATCAAGTAATTCTGAGTAGCGTGATACTTTCCATGGTAGTTTTTGAGTGTAGAGACTCTGTGTATACTTGCGAATTTGCTATCTATGTACTTTTAACATTCCATATGTTCTCTTTCCTACTCTAATCCTTACCACAGTTAACCTTAGCGTTATCTAAATTAGAATGTTAGAATTGTAGTAATCATCTTTGCATTCACACTAAAATCGCCACCATTTTCCAGTCCATCAGTAACCTACTCCTACCAATTCTACTTCCTCCTTGTTGTAATCTCCATCCACAGGGACATTTTAAAATGTCATGCCTTTGTCATGTGTTACTGTTTTATAATTTCCTCAGATTCTTTAACATCTTTTACCATTCATTCTAACCCCATTTACATCATCATGCACAAAGTTATCATTCCAAAATTTCATTCTCTCAGATAATTGCTACAGAACCCATGAGGAGTTTTACTCATTTTATGAGGAATGCAGTCTAATCCTAGCCATCACAAAATACTTAATAATGTTTGACTGTTATGTTTTTCTTATTTATATTTCAGGACTCTTCTATATATAGTTTTTTCAAAACTTTTTTTTTTTTTTTTTTTTGTACAGGGTCTCATTATGCAGCTCAAACTCATACTGACCCTCCTTTCTCAGCTTCCCCAGTGTGGTCACCACAGATGTGCTCCACCACTCCTGGCTTCCTCGGCCTGCCCAGAATGCCTGAGGTTCTGGGGCTAGCATGGCATGCATTAAAGGGGAACAAACATAGGTCCTTGTGCTTGTCCAGGCAGGCACTTAGACCACTAAACTATCTCCCCAAGCCCCTGTATATGCTTTTTATTTAAACATACAGTACATTTTTTTCCTGAACACTATATACTGTTTTGTCCCTGTTCCTCCATTGATGCATGAATGCTTGCTAGGAATCCTTCTGTTTTTTGACTTTTATTAACTTGCTCTGTACATTTCCATCTTTCTTAGTGGGTATTTATTTTGATTTAAGTCATCTTTTTTCTCATTTCTTGCTGGGCTTTGATAAAGAAAGACCTTGTTAATGTCAGCAGACTACTTAATAAGGTCAAGTGTGTGACAGTATCAATAAAATTTTAAGAGCACAATTTGTCACAGCTAATGCAATATGGATAATATGTCTTAGAATACATCATATTTGACAATTACTGTACTCCATATCTCTATGAATTGTGCTCAACAGATAAGTGTTTATATAGGTTCTAAGCCGATCATATAAAATAGTGGAAAAGTTGTAGTTTTTCCACAGTAGTTTTATGATAACACTCATTTAAATATATTTTCTTGTCTATATCAATGCATATAAATTGCATATAATACAGAATTTTCCTGATAAATGCAAATACATGTAGCAATTATATTTGCTCATTAAACATAACATTGATGTTCATAGTCTAACATGCATAACTAATAATCAAAATTTATTCCATTTCTATGGTTTTAAACAATCTTTTTTAATGCATTTAGTACGGGGTATCACTATACAGATCAGACTCTTGTTTTCAGACTCCCAAATGCTGGAATTACGTGTGCACAGCCATGCCCAGTCTGAATCCCCTTCTCAGTGTGCCCCTTGGGCAGGGCCAGCACAGCATGTGATGCAGGGGATTGAACCCTGATCTCTGAGCTTTACTTAAGTCAATTTAGTCTGCTGAGCTATGTGATTTTAAAAGTTCAATTTTCATAGAATCTGCATTAAATGTGAAATGTATATGGTACATCATTTTGAAATGTAAAGCCATTTTAAGCAATTACCAACAGAGGACATCTGGATAATGGATTTCTGATATTAAAATCAAAGACCTTTATTTTCTTTTTGCTATAAAAAACAATTACACTCAGTGATACTAAATCTAAGAGGCAGATGGAATCTAAAGTTAAAAGTCATGAAACCGGAGTTCTAGTTTCATCTTTAGGGCTATTTTTAGCTATCTGAGCTTAGGCATATCACCTAATCACTTTATAATTTTTTTTACTTGTGTTTACAAACACTTGTTGGAACAAAGTCTTTAATGTTCTTTGGAGTCTTAAAATCCCATATTTTACTTTTTTTATTTTAAAGATAAAAAAGAAAAGAAAATTCAGACAGTACAGAATTTTAAAAGAGATGATAAGAGATTAACAATGATTGTTATATTGCTGGTTGTTATCCTCAAAGTAGTTGCTCAGATTAACATATATAGGCTCTGTCTGAATTTTTATTTTCTATTTCTGGAGTTAGATTCCTTTCGCTTTTGGATGCAGAGTCATTTTTGATTTTCTTTTGACATGTTTATCACAACAGATGCACTTTATATCTGACTCACTTTTGTTTTCACTTTCCCCTCGTACAACCATTTTCATTGTTCCATTTCCTAGTAATTGAGCAATCAATGAATGTACTTTCAGCACACATACCCTGCAATACTTTTAAGTCCGTGCTTACAGGGTAAAAATGGATTTCAATAATTTATACAAACAAATGAATTATGTTCAATCATTACAATTTTAAGCTAGTGCACACAAGAACTGTTTAGGAATGAATTTTGTCCTTTGGAGCTTAGGTTTTAAAGTTTAGGATGGGAGTACTCCTAGTTTGCAGAGCAATTCTACTCAATCTAAACTTTCTGCATTGTATTACAGTGCTATTCCATAAGGTAGCTATGAGCTCCATGTGAATTTTGAGCATGTGAATTATGAGTAGTGAAACTGAACAGTTGAATGTTTTACTGTTGTTAAATTACACTGTGATGAGAGGTGCTATTATGTGAATGCATGTATTCTCATATTTGTCCATGTATTTTCATGCATACTGAGTAGGAAATAGCAGGGCTGAAATTAAAGGACACGGAATGAAGGAGTCATTGTTCTGAACGTGGAAGTCTAGCTATATGTTACTGCTCACATTGTCTATGCACTGAATTTTAATTCAGTCTAATAATTGTTTTCCATTTTCCTGTCTTTACTTGGATCATGATATACTATGATAACCTCTGTGTGTACTAGAAAACATACAATAAAAGTAGTTGTGTCTTTTTAATGTGTAGTTTTTAAGCTAATATTCCTGGTATATTTAGATAATATGCAATTAAGTTTTATTTTATTTATTCTTAAAATCTTTTGTTGGATGAATTCATGAATAGAGATTTAAGAGACAGTAATATGGTTGGAGTGTTCTGTATTTGTGGTAAGGTGATCATGTTCAGAAACATGAATTTCCTCAATGCCTCTGACTTCGGGTAAATTGTTTTATCTGCTTGAAAGCCTCATCTCCCTAAACCGTCAAACAAGGATAATAGCAACATTTAGCTCATGTTATTTTTATGAGGCTTAAATTAAATAGTGAATTATGTAAGTACCTAATAAATTTTGAGTAATTAATAACAATGGTATTAATAGGTTGCCATTTTGTGTTAGCTATGAATTCAAAATCTACACGTTTATTTCATGTTCATAATATATTCTGTTCTTTTTTTTCAAGTTTCAATTTTTTATTGTTTAAATTTAACAGTGGTTATAATACATATTTTCAGCATCAGATCAGTTTAGATTAATACATATAGGTATATAAGATTGATCAAACAATTAAACATTAACCCTTCTAAATCAACATTACTTTTTTTCTCTTTTCCCCTTTCTTTTCTTTGCAAGTTGACATATTGCATATTGTCCTCAACAATCGTTCTACAGAGTACAGTGTGTGGGCATGACCCACCTCCCTATTGATGTTGCTTGGAATAAAAAAGGAAAGAATATATTTCTCTTTGGACTAGGAGGAAGCAGATACATACACAGTCAAATGTTCTGCAATTGCAGTGGGCTACCAGTGAAGCTTGTGATGTTGGAGGCTATTGAATCTAAGCCTCCTAAAGCTCATCTCACCAATCTAGCTCTGCGTTTCATGCATTGTAATTAAGCATTTTTTTTTTCTTGCTGGGTGGTCAATCAGATATTGGTCTCAAGAACCTTCAAAAGGTTCAGCATATTGATTATAGCACAATGTAACGCTAAAACTATGTTTGGAATACATGTCACTCTTGTCTTTTTGATCTGTACTGATCCTGGTGTAAACTCAGTTACTGTCATTCTATATTCTGTTCTTTAAGCTAATTATATATTATTTAAATTTGTATTTACAAATAGTGACCATTATTTCAATTTTGAATCATTTGCCCTTGTTTTCTGAAAAAGACAATGATTCTGGTATGAAGAATGAAAATACTTAAGATACCGTTTTTGCTCCTCACATTCTGGCAGTATAAATATTTCCAAAAAACAGTAATACTCTAGCAGATTAAGTTAGAAAATAATATGAAAATGTGTTTAACTTCTGTTATATGTAATTAATTAGAATTTTGTTCAAATTTGGAAAACACTGAAGGATAGATTGATAAACTTTTACCCTTTTTATCTTTGTGTGTGTGTGTGTGTGTGTGTGTGTGTGCGCTGCAGTAGAACTCAGAATATTGTGCTTGCAAGGCAGATGCTGATGTTGCTAAGCTATGTCTCCAACCCAAACTTTTGTCTTTACTTGTTTAAACAAGTGACTTTAGTAGGTCTCCTAATTATTTTAGGCTATGATTAATAGATTCAAGATGTGCTTTAATAGCCTACTATATATGTATATACTATAATGGAAAAATACTACAAACTTGCTTTTATTAAATGTAATTTCTATGTTAATATGTTCATTAATTTTGAGTTTTACTAATTTTATTGGCTCGTGCTAAATACTTTCATTTGTTTAAAGGTACAGTTACAAGATTGATTAACTTGTTTCTTACAGAATGTTCTCTTTACTTGTAGGCAATTAATACAAACCATTAGGCTGAAATTTCTTCCGGCAAAAATAAGCCTAACAGAAGGCAACTTTTCTCTCTGTTAATTTTGGATTGGGCTTGTTCTTTGACTTGTTGAATTATGTCATGGTTATAACACAGTAATATTCACTCAACCAAAAACAATAATATAGCATTATACAAAGTATATGAACTTATATAAATATTGACTCAATTTGCCCAAATTCTTATTGTGAAAAAGAAGGTTATGCAATTAATTTGTGAATATTATAGATTACTTTGGATGCTTGTTAATGTAATGCCAAGTGTAGGCCAAATATATAGCCAGTTGTCTAAGTGTTCTATATTAATATCTGAACATTCATAGAAATTATACTACCTTCTTTAGTTGTCATGTAGATACATTATGATCTTATAAATAAACTGAATTTCCACTTTTACTAGATGGAACTTTGGATTTTTGAACCTGGAACAAAAATAGATTATCTCCTCCAGAGCAGCTTAGCTGCATAAAATACAGAAAACAGAATAAAAGCAGTGTATGTTTTTATCTCTTCTTTCTACCTTGGAAATAAACCCTCTGTCATAATGATAGGTCTGGAGAACTGGTTATGGTGGTGCAGGTCTGTTCCCAGGGCTTGGGAAGCTGAGGAAAGTGGACCATCATTATTTCAAAGCCAGACAAGGCCACATACTGAATTTAAGGCCAGCGTGAATTACATAGGCCACAAACAAACAACAGTGCTATAGAAGACAAGTCAAAATTTAAAGAAAAGGGGCCTGGCGGAATGGCTCAGTGGTCTAAAGCGCCTACTTGGGAAAGCTTGGGCGGCTTCAGGGACCGGGGTTCGATCCCCGGCGCCACATGCTGCGCCAGCCCTGCCCTCAGGGTGGGCTGAGCCGGCCATAGGAATGGGTGAATAAACAAACAAAAGTTCTGAAACAAGAAATAAATAAATAAATTTTAAAAAAATTTAAAGAAAAAAGTATTTTTGTGCTTCTATTTTTTTCTATATGCTTCACTTACTTGCATTCCTTCTATAGATGCTTAATATTATTACTAAATATGTTATTTCCCACAAATTTCCTTGCTGTTACTTCCTTGAAGATTACTACTCACTACATACTTAAAAGGAATCACTTCCAATGTATAGCACTTCAATTAAACTGTTTGCCAGTCACCTTAAATTTGACTTGCATTATACTTTAATTGAATGATTAATGGAACACTTAAAAATCAACCTTTTATTGACTCCCTTCTAGTATACAATTTCCAGAAAGTAAGTCCTACTTTATGATACAAAAATATAAAATCAGTATGTAAGAAAAGCAAAACTTATTATCCAGTATCATTATAATTAATGAAACATGTCACTGGAAAACACTCATATATATTCTATTATACAATGCATATTAGTGTTGGTGTCTAGTGGCTTCTAGGTAATATTCATTCACTTGCATTAATTTTTCCCTCCTACCAAGTTAATTTAATTATGTATTTTATACTCTATCTTGTCCAGATTCATTGCAATAAGAGGACTCAAAGAGTATATATCAATCTAATGATTTCTCCAAATTATCCCTGTTTGTTGTTAAATATTAGGTCATTATAACTTTATTTGGTTTACTTTAAAAAATTACTTAGAATCATGCAGAATTGAGGCCAATGGTACTCTGAGGACAGCTGTATATGAAAGATACATTTGATAATCATTTCGAAGACTCTGTATTCATCCTTTCTGAGCTTTGAGTTTCTCAGTGGAAGTTTACTTTTTCTCACAGTGTTCAGAAATGTGTGCACACTTGACCATCCTCATCACCTCTTTGTTAGAATTAGTTTGAGGGGGACCACCCACTCTGCCCTGCTCCTGTTCCTGTCTCAGACAGACGTTTTCTTTCCCTCAGGAAATGTATTCTGCTCATAAAAAAGGATTAGTTTGCTCACCAGAATCAACTTTTGATTGTTCTGTTTATCATCTAAAGATGATCATCATTGTACATGTAGAAGTTATTTGTATTTCTCATTTTATTTTAATATATGTATATATAGTAATGCCATTAGTGAATGCAGTTTTGAATATATTAAGAAAAGCATTTCTTCATTTATTTTTTTTTTTTTGACTAAACAAATTTTTCCTTCTGATTGCAGGTGGCCTGCATGCAGTTTATAAATGCCCTTGTCACTTCTCCATATGAACTTGATTTTCGAATACATTTGCGGAATGAATTTCTTCGTTCTGGACTAAAAGCAATGTTACCAGTAAGTTCTATATACACATTTGTCATGTTAATGAAGTGAAAATATTTTTCTCTTTGAACGAAAGAATGTATTCAACCAAAGTAAAGACAAGGGCTTTGTTAATTTTTTGGCGAAGAGTTAATAACTCTAAGCTTTAATATGTTGCAGTATTGTCAGTTTCATTATATGTGTGATGATTCAAGATTCAAAATACAATTATTGATGCATAATGTGTTTTGAAGTTTTTGGACTCTTTAAGTCAGTGGGCAGCTTATTTCATTTTTGACTATTGGGAATACAAAAGGTCATGTTTCTAAAGAAAAAGCATTACTAAAATGAAATAAATATTTCTTATAAATGATACCAAATATTTTTGGAAAAATTATGTTATAATCTGTATCTAAGATAAGTGCACATTTTCTAATAATATACATATTGTGGCTTTATATTTTATTTACTAAGCATATTAACTGAAGAATAACTTTTAAAAGACAGAGATATTGTTAAAAGGAAACACTTTTTTTTTTTTTTTTTTTTTTTTTTGTGGCTGCCTTTGAGCTGGTACAGCATGTGGTGCCAGGGATCAAACGATGGTCCCTGCATTTTGCCTAAGTTTATCTCAACATGTTATACTGCTGAGCTATCTTGCTGCCCCAGAAGATACAAATTTAATTGAAAATTGAGATATAAAAATTGAGAAATTAAGCTGTTTAGGAACTAGTAAGTACATGATATGCATCTATAAGCTTTGGTTAACTACTCTCTAAACCTGAGTATAAGTTATATGATTGGGATTATCTAGTTTCAGAAATTTGCATTTCAAAATCATCTTGAGTGATTCTTTTAATTCTTGATTTTAAAACAAAGGAGTTGACTACCTTGACCAGAGTGACTTTTTTGTTGTAATTCTCTTTTGTTTTGAAAAGTAAAAAAAAAGAACAAGAAAAACAAAATTAAAGACAGGAACAGGGTAGCATGTAGCAATACATGCATTACATGGGGCTGAGAGATAGCTCAGTAGAATAAGTACTTGTCTGTTAAATACAAGGACCCAAGTTCAATCCCCGGTCCTGAATATGTTATAAATTATGAAAATAAGAATGACTGATTAACAGTAACTGATATATTATCTATTTTATTGTCAAATCTCTTACTCAGATTAACAGATTATCTATTTTTATTGTCAAATCTCTTACTCAGATTAACAGATATAGTCATACAAAATTTTGGCTTTTGACTCATTTTCTTTTATTACCTTTTTTTTTAAATTTGAGTATAGTACTAATTGATATGCCATTAGAAATGGTACACATTTAGAAGACCAAGATCAGAGGTATTTCAAGCATGGTTTTAGTGACACACATTGCTATCCTCAATGTTCCCGTAAGTTTTTTTAAACCACACATCAGTTTTATTAAATTTTGTGTAATTTGTGCTTACTGATTATTTTAAACATTTACACAGAAACATTTTAATGGTACTTGTAAAAGATTAATATATAGCAAACATAGGGAAATACATGATTATGACATTTATAGTGTGTGTTTATTCTTATTTTATCTCTAATCATTCTTTCTGCAAAGCTTCTGGCCTTAGAAAGTTAGATATATTCTTGTCCATTTCACTTTTGAGTAGCTTTTTCATTGATATCCCTTGCACTATTTCTCTGTTTCTAGGAAAAAATGTTTAGACACTTAAGGGTTGCAGGGAATCTTTAGCATGCTGTACTTATTTACTAGTATGACATATTTTCTACCTTAACTGTTGCTATTACTCTTATCTTTCAGTTGGCTTTATTTCTACTTGAGCATACAGTCTTCCCCTTTATACTACTGAATGGCTAGGGAAGAAATCCATGATTATCAGTTAAATTTGTCTAGGTTCTCATCAGCTTTTGGAAGTATTTTTTGAGATAGGGTTTCACTATGTATTTAAGGCTGGCCTTGACTGAGGGTGGTTCTCGTGCCCCAGTCTTCTGAGTATTGGAATTATACATGTGCCTTATCATGCCTGATATTTCTCAACATTTTTCATTTTAAAAAATGATAAGAAAATTCTTGTTCTTACCTTTTACTCTTTGTTCTGAATGTATTAATATTTTCTATGCTTAGTGATCTCAATCTGTGTTGCTCATTATTTTATACTGACCACTTAGAGTTTGAATCAGAGTTTCTAAGCTCTGCTATGCTATTAGTAATTTAGCCCTGTACAAGGCTTATTATATGAGGAAATAGTTCTTACAATAAGTGTTCTTCATGAATTTTTCATGGCTGTTGTTTTGTCTTGGAGTTCCTGACACAGAGGGCTCACCTTGTGTCTGTGGAAGCAGGTTGTCCTTCCCAGGAGCAAGAATGAACTTCCAGAGAGCTTTGTTCTTTCCTCTGCCTTGTGCTCCAATTCTCCAGCTTCTCTTTGTAGTTTCTAGTTTTCCATTTTACTCCCTTCTGATTCCTGGAATATGCAGGTACTTTTCTTTTTTATTTTCCAATGTTAATATTTTCTAGGTATCTTGCTTTCAGGTACCTGACCGGCTGTATTTTGCTACTCATCTGTATTTTTCCACTTCTGGCTCTTTAGGTAAAGAAGTAAACGTTAGTTAAATTAGATATATGAAGGATCATTATAGAAAGAAATAGCATT
Source organism: Myocastor coypus (assembly GCA_004027025.1). Taxonomy (NCBI): domain Eukaryota; kingdom Metazoa; phylum Chordata; class Mammalia; order Rodentia; family Myocastoridae; genus Myocastor; species Myocastor coypus. The sequence goes on along the minus strand of PVJA010012521.1, from coordinate 38,429 downwards.
TCTAGACAATGATCATACTTTATCTCTTTTAAAAGACGGACAAATCTCTTTTTAATTCATTTGAAAGCTTTCCTGTTAGTGAGTAGTTATCATTAGTTACTGATAGAAGGTTTTGATTTTTCTTTGATATGTACTCTTTCATAAAAAAACTTATTTTATATTTAAATTATTGTGCAAAAAATGCGTTGTAACTATGTAATTGTTCTCTTCAAATATTTATACATGACAGTGATGGTATAATTCATTAATTTTGAAATACTCATGAAAGTAACATACTGTTGTGACATATTTTGAAGTAGGTTATCTATCATTATTAGTGCTAAGCATAAATTTGAAATTGACAGCATTTGTTTGGTCAAGATTTTATGGAGGGGCCAGAGAGATGGCTCAGCCGTCTAAAGTGCCTGCTTAGGCAATCTTGGGCAACCACAGGGAGCACAGTTCAATCCCCAGCACCACATGCTGTGCCAGCCCCACCCCCAGGGCAGGGTGAGCCAGGGGTAACATAAATAAAGTTTTTTAAAAAATCTGTAAAATAAGAAGATTTTATGAATATGTCTTTTGTGGTTTGGCAATTGCCTGGGAAAAATTGCATATATATATATATATATATATATATATATACATATATATATATATATACGATTTTATATTCATTTTAGCAGTCTAGTGCATCACTGATAAAGGACATTTATCTTAAATTCTACATTGTTATCGTTTTCCTTTATACTATATAAATTAAATACATAACGAATTTTTTTCACTGAAAATATTTCAGTCATGTAGACTATTTTCCACATTTTATAAAGTTTTAATGCTAATTAGGTGGCAGCATTTACAATAAATCTTTCCATATATTCAATTTAATGATAGGTACCTAAGAGAATGTGCTGTGCTTTAAGAATAAGGAAAAGAAGGTATTTTAAACTGTGTAAATGAAATGTGTAAAATGATTTTGTAAAGACCAGCATGTGAATAAGACTGAGTTCTGTGATTTTCTGAATATAATTCAGAAATAACATGAAAAGAAGTTCTATAAATGTAGAAAATTTATATTCAGATATATTTCTTCATTATTCTTCAAAATGAAATACTAGTCCCAACGCAAATTCTTATAAGACATCAAACTGTTTGGATACATTGTGCAGAAATCTTATTACCAGGTATTTTCTATGGTTTTACACATACAATTTCAGTAAATTATTATGTTTCTAAATGTTAGAAAAAGCATAAAATTAGTCTAAATTTGTGTTTAGCTTCAGTAGTAGCCATTATATCTCCATTTATCATTATTCATTTGAATACAAGTATAAACAAATGGATTTCATATTTTTGTCTACATAATTTGAAGTACACCATGCTTGCATTTCCTTTTAGAGTGCAATTTCAGCTCTGAAAGACTTAGTTCCACTTTTGGTATCACCCTGAACATCCCCAGTTGTGATTATTGATTTGGGTTTTGAAAGCTGCATCTTAAAGGACATATATTAAAAGATATTCCAGGTGATATATATTAAGCCCAACAATCTCTATAGTGTGGAATGCTTCCCAAGATTTTTATAGTATTATTTTGAAAATCATCAGAGCTTTGTAATGCATGTGCTTATCATGTAGTACAAAAAACCAAGTCTTCAATGCCCAAGTTGGTATTTTATAATTAGAAGAAAGACAAATGAAAGGTGGGGGAGAAAGTTCTATATGCAGCTTGATTAAAAACAATCCTAACACCTCCATGCTTTAAAATAGCAAAATGTTAAAATAATTTAATTTATAAAAATTCTTCACGCCATACTTGGGAATGTTGTGTTTGAATATATCTTTGCATCCATTCTTTGTTAATACAATCGGTCTCTGTTTATGTTTTTGCCAGAGGCATATGGAATGTTCTAACTGCATGCATTCTTTTTCAGTCGTTGATTAGTATGTTTGTTCAAACCTTCAGCATTTAATTTGGCTTGCTAGAAATTAACATTTTTTTTTATTTTTGTAGAAGTGGTTGTTAATTTTTTTTAAACTGAATAAACAGGATGTGGGACTTAGCAGCAAAATGCAGTGAATGCAATAAGCTTCTTTTATTTTAAAATAGAAAAATTTGTTACATTTTCTATTTTCAGGAAAGCAGTTGCCTGAGTCAGTATTTGAAATTGCTTCCAAATGTATAAATGAAGAATTATTTTCTGCTCATTGTTATGGAAATATTCCATTGTCAAATGGTTGTTTATCTGCTAAATTTTATGTTTATGTATTAGGACCTAAAAGAAAAAGAGAATGATGAGCTTGATATTCAGTTGAAAGTATTTGATGAGAACAAAGAGGATGACCTAAATGAATTATCTCATCGTCTGAATGACATTCGAGCGGAAATGGAATATCCTTTGCTAAATCATGAAGATAATATTGAACATATTAAAAGGGATTTTGGGGGTGAATTTTAGACCTGTTATTTCAGATTTATCTGCTAGCCCAATTAATAGCTGTTTGATGTTCATCTTCAGGTTCATAATGAGGAGTTGTCATACTGTATCAATGAATTACACAGACTATTAATATGTGCAAAATGGCTTCCTATATTGCAGATACACTCTACTCCACAAGTATACCTCGCATATAAAAATGGGGAAAGTTTACCTGAGTTTATATATGAGTATAGTTCATGTATATTTTCAGTTTATTAAGCAGTACTCCTTTTAGAGATGACATTCAGTGAAAATAAATGTTACTCCCTATCAAAGAAATTTTACTCTTTAATCATTGAAAAACAGTTTAGCTAAAATAGTTAGTTGACTATATAACAAGGCTATGTCATGAGGGATCTGAGTCATAGGCAACTACCATATAATCTTGCAATATTGACGATATGTGGTGGTAGTAGTGTTACTAGTCATTTCCTTCACACTTATTACATTTCTTACAGATTCTGGGATGTTGGGAGACACTTCCGAACCAAAGTAACATCAGAGTTAGAATTTATCTTCATAATATGTTCTCCCCTCCATCCCCCACACCCTGTGGAAAAAGCTCACATATTTCCTGCCTTCAAAGTCCCAGGGATGATTGTTTGGTCTATGTTATTTATGTACACTTTTCTGCCCCTGTTCGATTGAGGGCAGAAATATTATTCTTTCATCTTTTCCTCTCAAATATTCCTATTTGAAGTCAATCATATAGGTAGGTACTCCAAAAATTTGTGCACACCATGAATACAATGTTATTATTATAAGGAATATTTTTATTTGAGTTTATTGACCAGTGTGCAGTGGATTTTTTATGTTAAGTGCCTTTTAAATCAATTAATGACTGCATTTCTTTATAAAATTTTTGTTCTAGTGAAGTTGTACTGTAAAGCTATATTGTGGCCTTACCCTATAGACATTGAAGAAAACTTTTGATACTTTACCACAGGATTCATACATGGCATCCAAGAAGTAATCCATCTTAAACTTTAATTCTACTTCAAAGAAAATATTGACATTTCAAGTTATATTTAGCATGTTGGATTACAACCCATCCTTCACTTTTATTCTAGATGGATTTTATAGGTCGTCAGTTTTGTCATAACAGTGCTGTTTTTGAGTTTGCTAAAGGTAGCTTTAGTTCTACTACAATTTTTTTTATTCTAAGAAAAATATTTCAACAAATGTTGTCTTTACAATTCATGTTTTTCCAAAGAAATGCAGATGAATACTATAAGTAATTTTGTATTTCACCTGGAAGAAAAATAAAACTTTTTGTGATCTTTCAGTAGTTCATATCATGTTTATTTCCTTTTAGTTTATATGCCAGTAAAAACAGTATAGTAGTGGCTTACATATAGGAACTATTATACATCTCCTATCAAAAAATAGGAAGGGAAAACATAACTGAGGAAAGAATCAGAAAAATGAAAACAAACTTTGTGAACAATGAGGGGAAAGGGGCTGAATAAGAGGGCTTGCAAATTGGGAAAGTAAAAGGATTGAGCTATATAATACGCAGATAAAAATTCTCTTTTGCATGTAATGATTATGTATACTTTTTTTTTTTTTTTGTCTTTTTGAGACAGGGTCTCGCTATGCAGTTGAGGCTGGTCCTGAGCTCACTTTTGTATCCCAGGCTGGTCTCGAACTCGCACCAATCCTCCTACCTCAGCCTCCCGAGTGCTGGGATTACAGGCGTGCGCCACCACGCCCTGCTGATTATGTATACTTAAACTGTACTCATAAACTATAAAAGAAAAACAGAGAAAACAGAATAAAACTATTGCACTCAACAGCATTGCTGATTCGTGGTGTTTGCTAAAAGCTGCACTTTATTTTAATGAGTGATTGATCTTTTATGATTTTAATACTCAAATGGTCCTGGAAATGCTCCTCTGTTCTGTTATTCTAGTTAGAAGATAAAAGTCATTACAGAGAAATGATTGTTTGTATAAAATGTATATTACAGATTTAAGATATAATCTAAAACTGTTAATGCCTTACACAAATTGAGTATATAGCCATGCATAGTAAGTATATATGCTTTCATAAAATGTATCTTTTTAAACAAGTTAAAATAAGTCTGAAGTAATGTACAAGTTGGCTTAGTATACTTTTGTTATCTATTATTACTATATTCATTATAAATGCTATAGTAAATTCTATATATTTCTGCAGTTTAAATAGTAGATCATGTAGTTGCAAGTTTTGGTACTAGTAATGGATGTAGAATTATAAATATACATTTTAAAAGATAAATTCTTGTATTATGAATGTAATTTTCATCAAGAATTTCTGAGTTTTTTCCTTTACTTACTTTTACTGATATGAATGAAGTGTACCATCTTCTTTATAATATGCTGAAAGACACTGCTGCTGAATCTTATTTATTATCCATTCTACAACATTTTTTGCTTATCAGAAATGATTATTATATCAGGTAAGACACACTTCTGACAGCAGTATCTTTATAATTTTTATTGGATATTAAGGGTAAATTAACAATATAGTGTGTTCTCTGTTATATACGCACATACACAAATACAGAGAATGTAGGAGTTGGACTACTAAAAGCGTCCACTTTTTTTTTTTTTTCATCTTTTTGGGTGCAAGGTCTCATTATGCCTTGAACTCACTTTGTGGCCCAGGCTGGCTTCGAGCTCATGGTATTCTTCCAGTCTAGGCTATATGAGTGGTAGAATTACAAGGATATACTACCAATTTTAAAAATGGCATTTATGTATTTTATTATAACCAGAAGTGATACCTACTTTAAAACAGATATTTCAGCAACAGGATATTTAATAATAATGAGTGGAAAGTTTATTAGTTACTCTAATGAATTTTTTGTCTACACAATTATAACTGGAAAAACACTAAAGCTTCTAAAACGTTTTTTGTTTTTACTTTTTACATTTTAATAGTGAGGTTTTCACTGTTATTTCTATGTTATATTGTAGTTTACTAATATAATCATAACACCTGAAGAAAATAGTGCAAATATTTCACTTTTGGGTCCAGAAATACAATTCTTTGGAGAAAAATTATTTAGCATGATAATAAAATTAAGTGTCAAAATCTAGTAATATGGAATATATCTAAAAAGAAAGTTATAAAATGTGTTCTAGAGTCACTGAAATTATACATAGGCTGTTTACCATAGTGTTACATTTAATGGTTCAGGAGGCTATTAGATGCTTGACAAAATCTAATTTATGTGAAATTCTGCCGAACTAGGTTCTCTGATTTCTCAAAACCTCTAAGATTAAAGATAAAGGTAAGTCTAGTTTTAAGCAAAATAGAGAATCACTATAGATCAGACCCGTGCAATCATTTATTTATTTTTTTTTTGGCTTTTTGAGACAGGGTCTCACTGTGCAGTTGAGGCTGGCTTTGAGCTCACTTTTGTAGCCCAGGCTGGTCTCGAACTCACAGCGATCCTCCTGCCTCAGCCTCCCAAGTGCTGGGATTACAGGCGTGAGCCACCACGCCCGGCAGTGCAATCATTTAATGATCATCATGATGTTATAAAACAAGTGCAATTTTGAAAATAATAAATAGTATACTGTTTTGAGCAGGTGAGATGGTATTTCATTATGATGTTTATTGTCTCTAAATTAAACTCTTGTGATTAAGGGAGGACTGAGCCGAGACATGCTCAGTTACCTAGGGAGTGCATGTACTTGAAGCTGTCCATTCTAAGTAAGCTTGGCTAAATGGGTAATTACACACATCTGGCATCTTTTTTATCCCAAGACCAGTCATGTGTGATAGAAATGTGACAACCATTTTCATTTCACTTATCCATTATTAACTTGACCTGAAGGAAAACCTTTGCATTTTTCTTATTTATTCACATTTGTTGACTCTGTTGTGATTATGATCCATTATTTACCTGAGATCTGAGCATGAGTTGAAAAAGCCCTATGTGTGTAACATGCATTACTTTTTATTCTAAAACTTTGGGCCAGCCCAGTGACTATAAAGACATAGAAGTGCAATTGCAATATGTTTGGCTGGATTTGCAAACCTTTGAAACTAGTGGCTTTGAACATTTTATTTGGGGATGTTTCATAATCTATTGGAGTATTTCTTTATATATATATATATATATATATATATATATATATATATATATAGTGCATTATTGTCTTCAAAGTTGTGGTTCACATTATCGGACATAGATATGTAAAGCTGATGAAACAAGCATTAAATGTTCCTTTCAATAAAGCAATGGAAATTAGTAGCACAGTTATTTTAGCTATTTTGTACATTTTTCCTTTTTTTTGTTCTTTTTCTCATCCCAATTGTGCTTTCCTTTTTAAAAAAGTTTATTGCTTTTAAAAAGAAATAACAATATGACACTTTGAAAATATTTGAATATCTTATTCAAATTTTTTATGTTGAATAACCTAAGAGAAATACTAAATATCCCTCTCATTTTTAATATAAATAATATCTTTTTAAAATTTTGCAGTATGTGAGTAGTCATTTTTAAGTCCAAAAATATCCTGATAGACTACAGATTTAGGATATAATGTAAAACCATTAATACCTTACTCAAATTGAGTTATAACCATGCATATTGAGTGCATATGCTTTCATAAAATGGATCTTTTAAAATAAGTTAAATCTTTGGAATAATCTACAAGTTGACTTTGTACAGTCTTGTTATCTATTTAGCTATCTTGATTGCAAGTGTAATAATAAATTCAAGATATGTCTTAACCCACTAATGTCAAGAGACACAATTCTTACATAAATTGTGAATTTGTTGAAGCTCAGAAACATTTCTGTATCCACAGATATAGCATTAAGGAGTCATTTATCTTTACTAGCTTTACAAAATAGTTTGAGTAAATAGAGAACATTTATAAATATCTTTGAACATAGGCACAGATACCTGAAAGAGAGTATTAAGTCATAAATATTTGTAGTTGATTAAATCACAGTGGATTTGTCACTGTAAGATCCAGATCATACTTAAGTCTAGGCATATTTACCTAAGTGAATGTAATGATAGGAGGCATTTTTTTTTTTGTGGGACCGGGGTTCGAAATCACGACCTTGCACTTGCCCAGCAGGCACTTGTGCCTCGGAGCTATCTCCCCAGCCACAGGAGGCATTTTTTTTAATAGTGATAGAAATTTTTTTTTAACATAACTGAATCTCTTCTTACAACAATTGATTTTTTCAGGTAGAAAATGTGTCCCCAAATACTTTTTCTCTTTTTCAGGCCACAGTATTACAAGATAATTGAAGAATGTGTTTCACAAATAGTGCTGCATTGCAGTGGTATGGACCCTGACTTCAAGTATAGGCAAAGATTAGACATTGATTTCACTCATCTGATAGGTATGTAATGGAACCTTTACTATATATGTTTTGCTTTATACTTTGGTAAATAAGCACTTGTATAGGTAAATCTCTCACTGAACTTCATTTATTACTATATAGCAAATCATTGTGTCTCAAGGCACCTAATTGGTGTAATTATTAATTATGATTATTATGCAAATTGTGCCTGTATGATTGGATATATTAACCTATGCATTAAGTTTCAGCACTTCTAATCTAAGTTTAAACTCAATATACCCAAAGACGCCATTGTATTCTTGTAAGGGAATGCTTTGTGTTTTAGAAGCATACATCAGAAATCTTTAACTACAATTTATACTGGTGTCATTGAAGTATTGTAAAATTTATGGGTACAATAAGGTCTCATTAGTGTCATAGCTATGTTATTAGTACTCAAGTTTTGCAAAAAAATATAGGTTTATTTCAGCAACTTAAGGCTTTTAGAGTCTATCCTGTAGATAAATTTATATTTTCATTAGGGTTAGATTTAGAGAAAAAAAATGAGATTATCTAATTTGTCTCCTTAAATTGCTAAGGAAATGGCTTTTTGTCAGCATGGAATGGTAGTAATGTTTCCCAGGGTGGTCTTTAAAGGATGAAGCAACTCTTCCCATGTGAAATATGCAACACTACATGGCCTTACATTTAAGAAACATTTTCTGTACCTAGTGACAATCAATAGTGGTAAAATTCAAGCATAAATTCACTTGCTTTAAAGAAAGAAAACGACAGGTATTGACTGCCAGGTATATATTATTTCACCAAAACCTTGGAAAGATTGTCATGATATTTAAAGATGCATGTCTTATTTTTTATATGTTTTCTTAAATATACTCTGGATTTACTAAAGACAGTAAACTCAGTATAAGTGACACCACCATGTGCCTTCATATCTCAGTGTGTCACTTTTCAGCCAAGTACATTCTTAATCTTATGTTTTGTTCCCTATGCTTTTTAATTACTGGTTCTCTCTATGTAGTTTAGACTGTTCTTTAGCTTACTGTGTACCCGAGGCTGGTCTTGTACTCACAGTGAAACTGTTTACTCAGACTCCCAGCGCTTAGGTTTCACGTGTGCACTACCAACCAGTTTCGTACATTTTCTTATACTCTCTGCCTACTTGCCGAACTCATCTCTCATGTATGTAAGTGCTGGTTTTTCATGAAACATTATTCCAACATTTGCCTTGTCAACTTTTAAAACGGGACTTCTAATGTCTGTTAATGTTCCATCATACAGACTCTCCTTTCTTATTTAGATTGTTTTCAGGTTTTCACTGGGATTATAAATGAACCTGCATGAATGTTACAGTGTTTGGCTTTTGCCAGTTATTTCCTTAGGATTGATTGCAGTAAGTGAAGGTATAAAGTTTCAAGATTTTTTACAGTGAGCTTGGGCCACTCTAGCTTTCCTTAGAAAGGAATGTAGGCCTGGGCACCACTATAGATTTTTCATTGAATTGGATAAGTTTAGTAATTTATTTTGCATCGTGTGGACGGAGTTTAAAGGGGAATATTTCCAAATCAGTGCGTCAGCTTGTAGTTAGGGATCCCAGTTAGCACATAGATGGTACTGCTGATATTGGTGAGCTTTTCGGTGTTCATCAGACATTTGTTTTGTGAGCTGTGTGTCGGGTGCTTGTAATTGTCATATTACTAATCAGAAGCATTGAGGAGGAAGGTATGGGCTGAGAAAGAACAGTCTACAACAAAGAGCCATGATGCTCTCAACCTCATGTCACTTTGTGATTGTACTTGAATCATGTAACATTTCTAGGTTTCATTTTCTCAATTCTAAAATCAGGTAAGTAAAAGATCAGCCTGATAGCTCAGCGGACTAAAGCACCTGCTTAGTCAGAGCACACAGAAGCCAGTGTTTCACCCTTGGCATGCTGTGCCAGCCCTGTCACTGGGGTGTGCTGAGACACTGATTGGGACTGAGTGCAGTGACATGCACCTATAATCCCAGCACTTTGGAGGCTGATCACAGGTGTATCACTATGATTCCAATCTACATAGTGAGACCCGACAGACCCTTACTGAAAAATACCAAAAATAATAATAAAATAATATATAATAAAAAATAAAATCAGGTCAAATTTATGTGTAGTTCTACCTCTTAATGGTGAGAGTTATTTTTGACAAGTTCTTTTGAGAGTTTCTGTGAGACTTTCATTAGAACAGATGCACCTGCACATGCGCACATACACACACCTGAGTACCCACAAAAGCTATTGAATGCTTGAAGAACTATTTCAAGATCACTTAAGCTTGAGAATATTGGATGCAGTCTGTTATGCTTTCACAGTTCTGTAAATTTAGTGTTTCTCATAAGTTAAAACATATGCATTTCTTTCCTAAATATGCCCAATGCTTTCCCATTGAAATGTAAACAAAAAACCCAAGACATAATAGCCTGTGCCTGACACACCATAGGGACAGTCTCACTGATGACTTTAACACATAGCATTTTTCTCCACAGTTATTTGACTCCAGCCACACTGAAAACTTTCTTTTCAGTTATGAGGAAAGGAAAAAAATAACTTGAAGTAAATATGACTGAAAAGCACTGGTATTTAAAATATATATTTAGATAAATTTTGAGACTATATATATATATATATATACCATCCATCTCAGTCACAATAATAAACTTCTTTATTATATTTTAAAAATTCTGCATTATCCTTCTAGCTATGCCTTCCCATGGCTCCCACTACTCTGTATCATGACAAAACCACTGATCTCTCGTACTAGTTTCATTTATATTTTCTCTTATAAATTTCATGTTCTAGGATTTTATATAGTTGAAAACAGCATGTGTTCTCCTTTGATTAAACAAAGTTATTTTGAGATTCATACATGCGTGTATTGATAATACATTCTTTCATATTGTTGAGAAGTTATTTCTCCATATGAATACACCAGCATTTGTTCACGCATATACTTGATGATAGTCATGTGGGTTCTTTCCAGTTTTTAGCTACTAAATGAAGCTCCCCTGAACATTCACATGCAATTCTTTGTACAGCCATACATTTTCATTTCTTTTAAATAAATAGATGTAGAATGGCTAGTTACAGAGTAGATTATTAAACAATCGAGGTTTTTCCATGATGTATAAGGAATAACATTTCTTTTTTCTTTTACTTGGCAATGCTGAGAATTGAACCTAAAATCTTATGCATGCCAAACAAGCAGCCTACGACTGAGATTCATTTCTGGATCTTTTTGAAAATTTTACTTTGAGATTGTCTTATTAAGATGCCTAAGAAGGAGTTAAAGTTAAGTTACCCTTGCTTCAACCTCTCAATACCTGAAATTACAGGATTGCTTCACTGTACACAGACACACTATATCATGAAGTACATTATCAGAGCAGTGAAGTTTTAAATTTGTTTGTCTATGTACGTGGATACATTTTGACCCATATCAGAAGAAATATCTTTCGCTGGAAATCTTGAACTCATGAATTTACTTGATCTTTGAAATTTTCAAGAATAACTTTGAATCTTGATAATTTTTAACATGGAGTCTTCATTACCTCTCTATTCAAAATGAAATACGAAAATTTTTTGTTGTTGCTAATGTAACAGTTAAAACATATCCCTATAAAATAATAATTTAATGAAATATATTTACGGATGATTGATTTTGTGCTTCAAATATACTTCCATTCAGTTCACTGACAATAGTATAGAAGGAAATGTATTCGTGAGTTCTATGTGTAGCATAAATGAATTTTCCTTTAAAGGCAACTGCCAGCTGGTCATGAAGGCACAGGCCTATAATTTCCTCAATGGGAGGTTGAGGCAGGAGTATCATTGCGAGTTCAAGACCAGCCTGACCTACAGAGTGAGTTAAAGGCCAGCCTGAACAGCATAGCAAGAACCTGTCTCTGAAAGACCAAAAAAAGAAAAATGCCTTGAACAGGACAGGCTACATGGAATAATAGACCAGCGACTATCTTTTGGATAGAGATCCCATGCTATAATTTCTAATCATTTCTGGTAAATCTTACTAGATTCTTGTGTGAACAAGGCAAAAGTTGAAGAAAGTGAACAAAAAGCAGTGGAATTTTCAAAGAAGGTAAGATTTATAGAAATTATGTATGATTGCTAAATTAATAATGTAACTGGAACACATGCTCTACCTTGTGTCTTTATGTAAGACCTTTGACTATTGTTTTAGAATGACAGTGCTTATATTTCTAGATTGAAGCCAAGGAGCAAAATATTGATTTATTTTCTAATAAGATAAAGTTAGTTTTGCTCCCTCCACCATATCTCTAATCTGTTATGGAAGAAAATCACGTCACATTATACTGATATGATAAATGCAATAAAATCAGAGCTGAAAAGTTATACTTAGAAGCAATCAACCAAAATAAATTCTCTCATTACTTTCCTATAGCTTTCACGTAAAACAGCTAATTCCTGGGAGATATGTGATACATTTAGCTGTTCCTTAAAGCTCTGATCTTTAAATTCAGTGCCACCAATAGCAATGATACATGGTAGCTGCAGTGATCTCAGTGTTTCCCCTGCTTCTTAAATTATATTATGTAATTACCTTTTGTTCAATGGTGGTGCTACATCATCTGTTTAGATTTGATGAAACTTGAGTTTTCTCTCTCCTGAGTTAATATCTCAGAGAAATGCCTTTGATTAATTAACAGATTTACAAATGTTAATTTTATTTAGGTCTGATGGCCTTTTCCTTATTTCAAGGAAGTATAGACATAGTTAAGTTACATGAAATACCTGCTTGCCTTCTTTTCCTCACTTCTTTCCTTCTCTCCCTCATTCCTTCCCTCCTTTGCTCACTCCCTTCCTCATATCCACTTAAACATTAGTATAGTATTTCTTTCCTGTTGAGTATATCAAAAAGGACTGAAGCACAAGTCTAAAAGCTCTCCACTTTTCAACCATCTGCTGGCAAGATAAAGTGCTTACATATTGCGTTTTCTTTAAAGTTGTGACTTATCTTGGAGATTAGATAATCACTTTTTCTATCACGCTGGAAATTATAGTTACTGTAGGGCAACTGAAGAAATGTCTTTGATCTTTCACTTGCTAAAATAGATTTTAAGAGCCTGAGCTTGACATACAATATTTATGTGAAACTGTCACTACTATTAGCAAAATAAAATGCATGCTTTTTTATTAATAGACCTTTATATTTCTAGTGTTTTTTGTAGCATGTCCTAAATTCCCTTTGAAAATCTTGAAATCTCCCTAATTTTTATCTGGTACTGTAATTAGACATAAGAATGGGACTAATGAAAAATGCAGTTATGAAAACAGAAATTTCAATGTTTTATTCTCTCTTCACTACCAGAATTTAGAATGAAAACATGCGTGGAGATAAACTTATGGTTGTCTGTGTGAATTATGTTATTCCAGGTCATTTTAAGAGGCCAAAGTTCTAGGTCTGATCCCACACTTTCCATTCATTAGCTGTGACTTGCAGCAAGCCATTGGTGCTCCTTGCATATTCTTTTTTCTATTATTAGAAGAAGACAAAATTAGTGAACTCGTAGGATCTTCTCCAGCTCATGTGTTTCATATGTCTCTGATATCTTTTTGTTTTTATGGATTTACATAATTTTGAATTAAAAGCAGAAACATTTTTTGTCCTCTTTCAAACATACCAGTAAGCCATGTGTAGAGGAAAACTGGCGGGCAGTGAAATTAAGTGAATGTCACCTTTGAGAAATAAAAAAAAAAATGCTGATTTTGGGAGACAGGGATGAGAACATAGTTTCAGATAAATCTTAACGTAGGTAGTGGTGAACGTGAGTAAGCTAAGTTTGGAGGATCTCCATCTACTTAGTGAGCCCAGAAAATAAGGTTATTTGAAGATTTGTGGATCCTTCACCCCATGTGTCTTGGATGCTTTTGAAAAATAAAGATATTAGAGACAATCTCCATCAACTTCTATGGGACATTTTCCTGTGACTCAAGTAGAGATGGGTAAAAGCAATCCTAACTAATATGTCAGTTTCGACCTAAATACTATTATTATCCCCTTTTTCCCAGCGACTCTTCAGATTTATAGAAGAACAGTACTGTATAATTTCCAAATGTCAAATCTACAATGTTGATGAATATTTATTATAATAGACATATATTTGAATTGTTCTACAAACTATAAAGATAATTTTGGGCTTTAAGATAGGTTACTTTTGGAAACACAAGTAATATTATTGAAATAATGTATAGACATACTGTTACTTAAGGTTATATTGACAAGCAAATTAAATATTCCTCTCCTGGGAGTGGAGCACTATCCACTATAAATATTCAAACTGGTTAGTTAGTGCCTGCTTGGAACTCTTGACTGCATGCAGAACTGAAGCAGGATGCAGGGACTGAATACACACTATCAGAATGGTCTCATTGGCTTAACACATACTAAGTATAACTCTCATTTCTCTCTTAACACATGTGATACAAGTATTTTGGTCAACAATCTGACAGAAACTATTACTACAGCATGTTGTGATGTATTGTCTGATTTTGCAAAACTCAGCTTTTTGGATATTAGACAATAGTAATTTTAATAAAAATACTCTAATTTGTATTCTTAAATATTCCTTTGAGCACTCTAAATGTTTAATTTCATGATTAAATACAGTTAAGGATATCAAAGTGCTTGTTGAATTCTTGGATTTCATTTTCTAATTATTACTCTTGAAAGTCTGGGTTGAAATATTAACCCTAAAAGAAAATTTTCATCAACATGAAATGATTGATTACACGTGAAAATAGAATTCAGTGTGACTTTTTTTGCATGTGTTTTTCAAAAATGAAAATAACTTTACCTTGAGCCAGGCGTGGTGGCGCACGCCTGTAATCCCAGCACTTGGGAGGCTGAGGCAGGAGGATCGGTGCGAGTTCGAGACCAGCTTGGGCTATAAAAGTGAGCTCAAGGTTAGCCTGAACTGCATAGCGAGACCCTGTCTCAAAAAGACCAAAAAAAAAAAAAAAAAAAAAAACTTTACCTTGTGTTTGGAAGGCATGTGTGTATTTCTTTATTAGTGTCACTACCAGCAGAAACAATGCCCTACACCCACATGGACACTTAATTCTTATAAAAGTATTCAAGACCTTTGGTTTTCTAAGTGATGAATTCAGCTAGGTACAGTTCACCAGTTATTTACTAATGTTCTTTAAAGCTTTCTCAAAAGTATATTGTTAACTGTACTTCTATGATTGTGATTATTGCAGTTCGATGAAGAATTCACAGCTCGGCAGGAAGCTCAAGCTGAACTTCAAAAAAGAGAAGAAAAAATCAAAGAACTTGAAACAGAAATCCAGCAACTTCGGACTCAGGTAATGAAACAAGGTATATTACTTTATGTCATGACACAGTCAGTTCGATGGTAGAAAATTATCTTGCATGATAGAAGGAAAAATGCATTTGGAAGGAGACATTTTGCAGCTTCATATCCTGGTTGAAATATCTCTACAGAGTTGATTTTCTAAGACTAAATCATTTTAATGTTTGAAAGAATAAGGCATCCATTACTTAATCTTCTTTGAATATTTTCTTGGAATCTACTACAATGGCAAAACTGTTTTTGAGATAAAATTTTCATGACGATTTGAAAAAGTCTACTGCTAGTATTTTTTTCAAAAAGAATATGAAAATGCTCATTAATTTTAATTATCCCAAATGTTCTTTGAGTTCTCTTTCAATATAGAAAGCCATCATCTTAAAGCCTATGCACATTACATTTCCACCTCCAGTGCCTTGGATGAAAAGCTCCCTTATGCATGTAAAATCTTAATTATGGCATCTAAACTTTAGAATTCACTAAGTACTCGCAGTACCATAATTTAAATCATAAATGAATACTAGGAAATTGAAGATGTCTATACATAGTGAAGACTCCATAGGTAATGGTTGATTGAGTAGGTTTACTGCCATTAGTTTATTATAAAATTACATCAAAAGTAACCAGATAGATACTAAATATTTAATGTGCTGATCTTTTGCTATCTTTAGCTTACAGCACTATCTATAAGACAATTTCTTTTTTATGAAATTTCTGTTTTCCCTTCACATCTATGAACTGAACTTTTTAGATGTGAAAATGTCTTTTTATTGTTTTACGCTCTAACTGGTGGTGGTCTTCATTTTTCATCCCTCTATTGTTTTTTTTTTCAATAGATAGATGGATGGATGCATATTGGAAATTGAAGCCATGGCCTTTGCACTGAACTACATGATGTCTAGAGCTAGCCTAACCCCATTATTCCTGTTCTCTTGTCTTTCCTCAAGCCAGCTTTGTGTCCATCCTTTTGTTTGTTTATTTTTGTCCATTCTTATTTAAACTATACTACCACCTTTAGCTTTTAAATTGGAGTTTCTTTCACTTTTTGCTTCCCTACTCATTGCAAATTAAGGCAGTCACTGTTTTATGTACTCCCACCCCACAGCCCCACATCTAAACGAGAAGCCCTTTGGTCTGCTCTCATTTCATCTTACCTGAATGATTACAGATGTTTTCTCTGGCCTGTGTTTTCTTCCTTTTCAAGATCATCCTTTATGCCAGTGGCAAATTAATCTTCCTAAAACACTACCCTATGTATTATCACTGTTGGCTTTAATATGTTCAGTGGTTGCTGCTTTAGTAGGGATTTAATGAAATCTCCTTAGTTGGAATTTTAAGAACTTCTAGCATGGGTTTGCTTACCCCTTTTGCAGAGGAAGCTCTCATGGCTCCCGACTGCAGCATCTCCTGAGCTAAGTCACTTTTCCCTCTCTTCTGTTTGCCAGTTACTGCCTCAGTACTTTGGCTTTTGCCAGCATTTCTCAGACACAAGTTACAGAGATGCTAACACAGTTTCATAAGGAAAGCATTCGATAGTTCACTTTAATAGAGTACACATAAAATTCTTTTATGGTGTCACTACACTCATTAACATATTAAAAGGTCCAAAATATTCTCCAATGAACAAATCTGTCTTTCTCACACAGCTTTATAAGAGTCATTTAACCACAGAACTCTTTATGTCAGAAAGTCTATTATGTAACTTCTTTTCGAAATAGTGTTTTCATATAACTCAGTTGACAAATATGGCTTGTGTTATTCTTTCTCAGAAATGCCTAATTTTTTGTCTGTATGAAATATATCCTTTAAGGGAGAACCTCGGTAGTAAGACATCCCTTAAAAAGCCTCACTAAAAGCTACAATAGGTAATTTCCCTAACCTTCTACATTCCATTTTAAGGCCAGTCAAGCTATATTTGTTCATTTGCTTCCTCTTTCGCCAACATGAATATAAGCATTATGAGATATGTGCATTTCTGTACCAAGACCCTACCATATCCAGCAAAAGTGTTATTGAAAGATTAGCTATTTATTAATTACTAAATTAGCCATAAATGTGAAGTCACGTAATACTCTTTAAATGCTATCAAATTGTTCATGTGGTATGTGCAATTCATAGTGCCCTGTGGTGGTCTAACTTAGTTGTTCAATTCCTAATTTCTCATGCAAGAGAAGAAAATGGTTAATATGATTTAATTTTAAACAGCTTTTATATAAAGATTGAGAGGTTTTTTGTTTGTGAGATCACGTCTTTCTGTGTAACTCAGTTAACTATGTAGTCCAGACTGGCCTCCACCTCCTGGCAATCGTCATGCCTCAGCCTCCTGAGTGCTGGGATTCTAGGTGTGTGCCATACTACCCAGCCAACAATGCTTCAATTTGAGTATGATTCTTTATTGATTACATTTTTTTTAGATGGTGGTAGGATCCAACCTAGGACCTTGCAAATGTTGCATTGGGTGTTTCACAATAGAGACCTAATTAACACAAAAATGTGATGTTTGCAAATGTGTCTATTTACATCTTTTAGTTTTGCATGCTATTTAAAATAGAATGCACATTTTGCTTTTAAAAAGTATTATAATAAAAATTCATATACAAAACTTATACTGCTAACATCTTGAACTTTTAATTTACCTATAATTTTTCCTTAGAATTATAAAAATAAAAAATTTTAAACAGTTTTACTCTAAAAATGAAATAATTTTGCATACTTTAATACTATATAATTTTTCTTGACATTCAAAAATATTTCATTCCATGGAAGTACTTGCATTCTTAAGTATAGAAACACTTTAGACATATGCATTTATGTATACCCATGATCATTTACCTATGTAAAGAAAATTGTTGGCCAAGGACTGACCAAATAGCTCAGCAGATTAATGTGCCTACAAGCAGGCCCAGGGACCACGGGTTTGATCTCTGGCCTGCCTTGCCAGCCCTACCCCCAGGGTGCCTTGAAGAATTTATTGAGCCTGAGCATGGTGGTGCAAGCCTGTAATGCCAGGTGTTCTGTGGTTGTAAAATGGCGGATCAGTAGAAGTTCGATCTAGTAGTGAGACCCTGAATGCTCTGTAGACCCTTCCCTAAAAAATACTAAATAAATAAATAAATAAATAAATAAATAAATAAATGGAAATACTTGGTCAGTGTACAGTGAATATCATGCAAAATATTTCCAGTATCAAGGCTATACACATGTGTTAACTTTTAATAATTTTGTTAATAGGAAGTCATTTGAGGTGATTTTTCCAAAAATATCTTCCAACTTATTTATTTTGTGAAAGTATTTAAGTTTCATTACCATAATAATTCAAGTAATAATATGTATTAATATACATGGACCATTGCCCAAATAAAATAATGCTCTTTCAAGAAGTTTCATAGTTTTAAAACCTCTGTTCTAGTAATCTAATAATCTATGTCCTGTCTTTATTACTAATGTTATTTTTTCACTGGTAGTGATTTCTTGGAAATATTTATAATGAATACATTTTCATATTAATTTTTGGAATTGAACCTTTGTAATCAGTATTACTTTAAAAATGTGTGAAAAATCAGAAAAGAACACAATATTGAGTAAGGTGTTGTTTTCTTTCCATTATTTTTATATTAATTATTGCTAGTTTCATTGTTGATTTTCAATTTTTTTTGTTTTGGTTGAGACAGGGTCTTACTGTGCAGTTCTTGCTGTGCACTCACTATGTAGACAAGTCTGACCTGAATCTTGTGGTGATCCTCCTGCCTTGGCTTCATCAGTGCTGAGATCTCACATGTATAATATCATACATAGCTTAAAAATCGATTTTAAAAGACAGTTCAGTTAAATTTTGCTATGAAACAGTCTTGTGTAAGTCTAATTGACCTCTAAAGGATTTGAATGCATGACTGTGTTTTGTCATATATTCAGAACAAGTAGTATAACTGGCTCAAGCCATGTACAGTACGTCTTTTTTAAAGTATTTCTTATGAAAAGTAATTTTTATATTATTTTGGAGGGTTATTTTATAAATATGAGTGAATGTCAACTTTTTTTGAATTAATTTATTAGGAGACGCAGTAACTACCCAGAGTTTATAGTGCTTATCAAAAGTATATGTAAAGTTTCCTAAATGTACTGTAATAGTATATAATCTTTAAAATTAATAAGGGCATATATAATCGTAACCAAGCCATAAAAATCTATTGACATGTACCCTTTCTGCTGTACTTTGTTATAAGCATTTACACTGGGATGGTTTATATTTCAGGGACATGGAACCTCAGGTTCAGTAGGACCTCCCAGTTCTCCTCCACCACCTTCAATGCCAGGTGTTGGGCCACCTCCACCACCACCTCCACCACCACCTCCCCTGCCTGGAGCTCCTCCACCTCCAGCGCCTCCATTAGATGGAGTAGGAACAGTACCACCACCACCACCACCACCACCTTTGTCTGGGGGCCCTCCTTTACCACCACCCCTTGGAGGAGTTCCTTTTTCCCCAGGAGCTTCACTTGATCTTCCCTATGGAATGAAGCAGAAAAAATTATATAAACCGGAAATGTCAATGAAGAGAATCAACTGGTACAAGGTAATACTATACCTACAGTTTTCTGACTTTGTCCAGCAATGCTAACTTCATTGCTCTATATGAATAGTACAACTTTGAGGTGAGGATTGCTGAATGTACAGCTTTTGCAGTTCAGTTCACCCTTAGTCTGTGTTTCAGCTAACTATATAGAGAACTGGAAAGGCGCTAGGTAGTTTGAAATTATGAGGCTGACAAAAGCAATATTGAGTTGCCTACAAAGCAATGTTTGAACTTTATCAAGAAATGAAAATCAATTTTGTTTCTTCTATCATTGCTGAACATTTTAACTCTCTTAAATATTTTTATTATTATTATTGAAACTTGTTATCTTACTGTTTTTGCTCTTAGGATGGTTTGTTCGGTTTTATACTTTAATATAGTAGTTAGGAGTAACTGTATCGGAAATAATGTAACCTGATATTTCTGTGTTACATATGATGAATAAAAATGTTTTCTTAGGTTATCATACCAGTTTTTATTGTCAACAAATATTTTTTTCTTTAAGAAGTGAAAAGAATTTAACTTAATAATTGAAGTTAAAAGAATTTCATTCTTGCAAATTTATCTTGTACTGAAAAGTTACCCATACTGCACAAGTTAAGAGTCATATCACACTGGTTCTGTTTAATAAGTTGACTTCATCAAAATATTTTTAAATGTTAAGTATATACCTGTGCTGTGCTCATGAGTAAATCAGACACATATGATTTTAGCAGGAATTTTTGTTTTAGTGCTGGGGATTGTACTTAGTGCCTTATGGAACAAGTCCAGTACTTTAAAATGGGGCTATATTTTCAGAACAACAGCATAGGTATTGTTAAGGAGGCCATAGTCCATCAAAATATTGGACCAGTTATGCATGTGTGTAAATATAGTACATGCGATATTTTATCACATGTTTCAGTAATACTTACATATCACCAAAACATCATATGCTCTAAGTGCAAATTCACTGCTTGGAAGCTAGCTTGGCACTCTAAGTGCCTGAACATCTATAATTCCAGCTCTGGGGTGACTGAGACAGGAGGATCACTGTGAGGTCAATCTGCGTTGTGAGACCCTATACCATGTAAATAAGTAAACAAATAAATGGTTGAGAAAAACAAATTCACATGTTCGATTTCAGTTTCATATTTAAGAATTCAACTCTCTAAACTAGACTGGGTTTATATCTCACCTTGCCATTTACTCAGTTGAGTAAATACTTAAACTGTGTAGTGCTCAGTTACCTTGTGATTAACAAAGGCATAACAGGTTCTGCATTAAAGGATTATAGTGAGGATTAGATGAGGTAATATATGCAAATCACTTAAACAGTACTTGACGTATAGTAGGAAGTATGTATTAGGGGGCATTATTATGTTTGTCGCCTTCAGTATAATCATAGAACAGGAAATCCAGTTTTCTGGGCCTTAAGATTTCTGCTTTCAAAAACCTAGGGATAAAAAAGAATGTATGTCAGTTCAAAAGGAATTTACTATGATATTTTAAGGTTATTTTGATTAGAACATTTTTAAATGTAATATACTATATGGCCTATTGCTATTGTTGACCTTTCCTCCAATACCAACAGAATTCTGAGGGTTTTCCAGGGCATATTTACTGTAAGGAGGCTAATTTGTAGGATCCTAAAATTTATTTACTGGATATATAAATAAAAGAAGTGTAACTTATTTTTGTAGAAGTGAATTCTTTCAAAAATAATATATGAAGTAATAATTTACAAGCTTGTTATTTTTATTTTTGTTTTAGATTGAACCCAAAGAATTGTCTGAGAACTGCTTCTGGTTAAAAGTGAAAGAAGAGGAGTTTGAGAATCCAGATCTCTTTGCAAAACTGACCCTGAATTTTGCTACCCAAATGAAAGGTACATTTAGTTTTATTTTTCAAAAAACCATAGATTCCTGATTCTGTTGTTGTAGAATTCAATATTTAAATAAAAATTTGATTGATGTTTCTATATAACGTTTTATCCAGTAGATAGTGTTAAAGATGGATAGATTAATATATTAAATTTTGGCATAAGTATTATTTTCCTTCTTAAAATATTTTCCTTTCATTGCTTAACATGTGTATTGTACTGCATATAAATAATGAAATTTTAATTTTCACTGAAGAGAGAATACATAAGCTTTCTGAGTGAGCATATAAGAAAAAATGACATAACGATTCCAATGACTCTAAAGTTTTCCCAAAACTTCTGTAACATTAGTGCCATTGGGACTGCATAGTTTTTCCACCTACATTTATATTACTTATCAATTTCTTTCTATACCATTTTGTAGTTTTAATTATCAGTGTATTTTCTAGGATTGATATCAAAGTCTGATACCTAGTAAATATGTTCACTGAATTTGTATTAGAATAATATGTTTATGTTTTGATCCATAGTTTCTTAGGTATTTTACATATTATTTTGGTATTATTCAGGTCAATTTTCAGTCTCATAATTAACCATTATGTTTCATGCATTTTCAGTATTGTACTTCAACTTATCTATACATGTCTTCTTAGTAGTTGCAGAAGTCATTATTGAATTAAGCATGAAATATTTTTCTGTCTAAATTGGCCTTTGCAAGTAAGAAATGTAGGACCAGCCAAGTAGCTGAGCAGAATAAAGTGCTTGCAAGCAGGTGCAGGAGCTACAGGTTCAATCCTTGTGCCTACCATGCCCCTGAGAGGACAGTTAAGACTTGGGCATGGTGGCATGTGCTTATAATCTCAGTTTTTGGGACACTGTAAATAGTCGGATCGCTATGAGTCTGATCTAGTAGTGAGACCCTGTATACCCTGTAGACCCCTCTATAAAATACAAAAGAATAAAAAAGATAATAAAAAGGATAAGAAATCGCAATATTTCCTATTGTCACACACTTGGATTTATCACTTTTTCATTACTTAGCTTTGTTATGAAACTACCTAGAACATGCATTTTGGAAAATGCAGGGGGAAAGACATGAGAGATGAATAAATTTTGTCTTACTTTTTAATATATTTTGCACACTGAAAGTATGTGTGCTCTATTGTTCCTCATAGATTGCAGATAGCACAAATAGAAATGTGAGATAATTATATTATATTTGAGAAATTTGACTTTTTTATTTTTACATTTATTTATTTATTTGGTAGTTTTTGCAGCTGGCTTAGCCTTCCCTAGCGGCACAACTGGTATGGCATGTGGTGCTGAGGGTCCAAACACAGTCCCTCCACTTGTCTAAGTAGGTGCTTTTGCCTGCTGAGCTATCTTTCCATTGACCTTTCATAGTTTGGCAAACTTCACAGTGAAATGGTTCTTAAGTGATCTAATCATTACTATTTATTGTGATCACTTTTTCAAATTGATAAATTTTATAGAAATGTATTCATTCTAACAGCAATGGTTTCATGTAATAATATTTTTTAAAAGCAAGATTCATGGTAAGAAAAAGAAAAGAATGAGTTTCCTTGTAGTCCTAGACCTAACTTCTTCCACAGAGAAAGATGTTGATTTCTCATATTGTCTCTGAGGAATATTCTATACCTATAGAAACATTTGGTATGTATCTTTTTGCTTTTAAAATATACATGTATATATATATATATATGTGTATATATATATATATATATATATATATATTCCTGTAAATACAATTTATACCTCATGAGGTTATATTTTGTGTTGTACTTTTTTGTATTACTTTTAATAAGTTGTAGCAATGGTACAGTTCCAAAACATGATAGTAGTAAAGTCTCAATAATTAATAAAATGCATGTTGTTCTCATACTACTTATTCAGAGCATAGGTGAGAGACATGATAATTTTTCTAACAAAAATTTCTTCTCATTGAACTAAAAGAAAGTAGGCGTATACATAGTCCAATATTCCATAATCATAGTAGGTTATTGCCAAACTGACAATGTCAGAAGCTGTTAATTTATGCCTTTTACAGCTCAACATACAAATCTTGTTTTACTTTTTATGCTTCATGATTAAATTTTCTGCTGGGTTGTTAAGGGCAAGTTAAAGCAAGACCTATACAACAGAACATGTAACTTTTGTGTCTCCCAAGGTCAGTCACATCCCCTCAGGACTTACCTTGAAACCATGTACAGTGCTTTGTAGAACTTTTTTCAGTCTCAGCCATCTGGATGAGTCACGACCATTCCTTGACCAGTTTGCTCTTTGTGAAAGCCTGAGTGATTGTTTTCTCTCTAGGTCACTCTGTGCATCATCCTTCCCTTTCCTATGTGGCCCCAAAATCTCCTTGAAGAGAAAATTTGGGACACCACTGAGTTACATGATGTCATAGCACAAGTCCTCTTATGTCCTGAGTCCTCACTGACCTAGACATGCGAGGGCCAAAATATTGGCTATCCTTGCAGCCCTTTGTTTTCTCTAATTTTTAGTTTATAAACTTAGGTTCTTAACTCTCCAGAAGAGAAGCTTAGTGATACTGTTACTCTACAACGTAGTTATTTGAACTTAACATCACTTTCTTTGTGAACATAAAATGTCTTACACTTATCTTGCAATTGGTATTTTCTGTCAATCATTGATATTCTCATGAGTCCCTAGAAAATGTGATAAAAGCAGTACTTTGTGTTTTTTTTTTCACATTTGAAATCTTTTAAATATAGGTACATTTTAGAAACTTTGTCCATGATGGATTATAGTAACTGCTTTTTTTGTCCTTTTCGTATTATATTCTTTTATTTTGCACTTAATGTACCTGTTGGATTATTTATATAACATGAACTATGCCCTGTTCAAGCTTGTGTGCCTGATTTAATATTATGGTCTTAAGGTGCATCTGTTTTGTTGCAAACTTGTTTATCCTTCAGTGTCACAGAGTAGTACTTCATTGTACATAAATACTACATTTTTTCTTCATCCATTCATCTGTACATGGACATATAGTTTGCTTCCAAGATTTTGCTGACATGATTTATGCTGATATAAAAATGAATATACATACATTACTGTGACATTATGCCTTTAACACTTTCACGAAGAAACCTAGAAGGGGAATAGTTAAGTCAAATGGAATTACTACTTTTACTTTTATTAGAGGAATCTCCATACTGATTGCCATAGTGACTGCATCGATTTACACACACATCAAAAATGAAGGAGGAATAAGTTCAAACACAAATGTAAGCATTTTGGGTAGGAGATATTCACCCTGCATCGCCTTCTCCACATTCTCTGCCTCATAAAGGTTCAAGAGGTGAGTGGTTGGTATTATAGTATTATCTGTTTAAATTAAGAGTTAGGTTTAGCATCTTTTCTTCTACCCATGGGCAGCATTTATCTTTTTTATGTGAACTTTTCCCTCTAGTTCATGGCACATTATCTTTTGAACCTCTACACTTTTTGCTTTCTGATATACTTGAATTGAGTACTACAAGAAGATGATATAATATTTTAATCTGATTGGACATAAAAAATAAAAAGTACAGCCTCTTTATTTTACAAATGATACTAATGTTAGAGTTATGTAAATATAAAGCTACTGTTTGCATAATAGGCTAATAGTATTATATAGTAGAAAATACTGGAAGAGAGAGAGTTACATATTGTTGTATTATAGTTATGATACTTATCACAACAGTCACTACATTTTTGGCTAACATCATTTAGTAGTCCTAAGAGAAGTAAGGTTATCAATGTAAAGCATGTAGCATAGTGCTTGGTGTGTAGTGGGCACTTATTACATATTAATTCATTTTTCCCATTTATTTACTTGGTGCTTTTTCTATGTATTCTGTTAGTTACACTTTGTTTTGTTTCATGTTGGTTATTGACACTTTATAAATCTGCCAGTTGAGATGGTAACTTTCTTTTAACACTTGGTAGAGTTAATCAGGTGCAACAGGTACAATTTTATTGCCAAAACCGAATTAAATCCAGGCAAAACCAAAGATCCTCATGTATTTACTGCTGTGAATGCTACATTTCTGTTCGTTTTAACTTCAGTTCCTGAAACTCTTGTTCTGATATTTTTCTCACTTTGTTTATTTTCAAAGTTTAAGTACAAAATCATGGTATAGGTACCTACTGGTGCCATTATTTTACTAAGAATATTTCCGAAGGGACATTTAGGAAATATCTTAAGCATCATAAAATACTTGAGACATGCATAGGGTAGCCAAAATAAAACTTAATGCTAAATGGCTGTCATTTTTAGATAATACTATTGATTGATCTTTCTCCAGTAGCTGAAGTTCCTTGTCACTGGCAATACTTTGATACATAATTTGGTCAACATTTGGAAGGCTTAGAAAGAAACAGAAGGTTCTTGGCTCCAGCAAAGTTAACTTCACTGCCTTCACTCTTTCAGTTCTAGGGCACCACTTTTTCTTTACTCTGCTTCTCTGCATGGCTCATTCAGCTGCATTTGTTTTAAGTTTTTAAAAATTTTTTATTTATTTATTTTCTCTATATTTAGGAAAGGGTTCACAGGGTGTTCAGGGTCTGACTATATAGACAGGACACATAGTGATTCTCCTGTTTTCAGCCTCTCAAGTGCTGGGGTTGTAAGCCTAGTCGCAGTCTCCATTTCAGCATGCCTCAGGCTGAGACCAGATGGATCCTCAGAGATCTAACCCCAGACCCTGTGTCTGCCTGAGCTGGCATTTTATTCCACTGAGTTATCAGGCCAGCCCCCTCTGTTGTATTGTAGAATGAACAACACATCCTTTTTTTTTTCTTTTTTCAGAACCAAGAATTGAACTCAGGCCTTGTGCCTGGCAGGCAATCACTTATTCTACTGAACTATCTCCCCAGCCCCAAACATACCCATTATTTTCTAAGACTTAATTTCAAAACAGATTGAGTGCTCCAAAGCCTTTGAAAATCCCTATAAAGTCCCCAATTTAGAAATGAGTTTTATTCAGGGAAAATGTTCATAATTTAGATTTTTACAAAAATCCAACGGAGTCAGTCTTATACATCTTTGGCACAGATACACAGTGTAAAGCCTAACCAGACCAAACACACATAAAAGTATTGTATGTTATTGTGCTGCACAGTATGCATGCAGGAGTACACCTAGGCCAATATCTGATAGACATGTGAGCTACTTCAGTGATTTGTTAACATCTATGAATATCCCTAATTCAAGGTCCATTTATGTCTGCGAATATTTTTAAGTCATGGACTTACTGTATCATACGGGTGTAGGAGAATTATGCTTTTCTTGATACATCTACTGTAAAGGGATAGTAGTCTATTTCAAGAAAATATTTTAAATTTAGAATAGCTTAGAATTAGTTAATGGAACTGAGTTTTAAAATATACTGCTTCTGGGACCAGCAAGATAACTCAGTAGTATAAAATGCCTCCTTAGGCAAGTTTAGGAGAGTGCCTAGGGACTGCAGTTTGATCCTTGGCACCACTTCCTGGGCCAGCCACAAACCTAGAGTGGAATGAGTTGGGGGGAAAAAATTGGAAGTAGGATATATATATATATATATATATATATATATATCCTACTTCCAATTCTTGTAATATTTAAGTGTGTAAATGTGTGAAAATGCCATAACATTAGATGTCCTATTCAAATTATACTTAATCTTAGAGAAAATTATTTTTAATATTTTAAAAATTTTGTGTTAGGAGAGCATGGATCTCATTTTATTAAGAAGTTCATAATGCATACATTTTGTTTTTGTCTCTATACTAAATAGGAAGAAAAGTAATAATGTCTTGTCTACACACTAGAGAACTTGTAATATTATGAGTGATAGGAAGATGGACATGCTAACTATTGAAGTTAATGTAAATATTAGATAAAATACTTTTTAGAGCCATAGGAAAAAAATTAAGAGGGTGAATTTTTAGTAAGAAACTGGGGATCCCAGCATTATTATTATTGTAGCTAAGCATTCATATCTAAAGAAAATTTTAGTATGAAAACAAAGAAGTAATTCTAAGTAGAGAGCATCATTATTAAAATAAAAACTTTAAACTTATTGAACAGATGGGGCCTGGCGGGATGGCTCAGTGGTCTAAAGCCCCTGCTTGGGAAAGCTTGGGCAGCTTCAGGGACAGCAGTTCGATCCCCGGAACCACATTCTGCGCCAGCCCTGCCCTTGGGACAGGCTGAGCCAGCCATAAAAATGAGTGAATAAACAAAGGTTCTGAAACAAAATAAATAAA